>JASFDH010000687.1:0-20524 GCA_036937195.1 Nidularia pulvinata
TATCGCATTCCTCGGACTTCCATTGTTCTGGAACTTCATGCGAAAACAAAGATCAGAATTCATATTGGAAAATAAAACAAAATTATTGCTTACGATCGATCGGGCGATAACCCGAGCCAGCGTCGGACATTCTGCTTGGTCAAGGTACCTCTGACCTCAACGAAAGGATGAGTTTGCCATTCGATAAGGGACAAATTTTTTCCCTCTGCATTCTTGACCACGGTATATCCTGGCATCTGGTTATCGGTGACGACACGGTAATATAACTGTCCTTGAGGGTCGAGTACATTGCAGTTGAGGACGTCGGGATTGAATGACGTGAAGTAGAACATGACGAGGTTGGAAGGAATGGAAGGGTAGGGCAATGCCCCGAAAACGGAAGGTGGTGGGATACCACTTCCCCAAACAGTACTCGAGGAGTGACCTTGGCCGGCCTCTGCCCAACTTCCAAAAGGATGATTGGAGTACATGGTGAGTGGCTAAAAAAGGTCAAGGTGTCCAAGACGATGTCTGGAAACGAAGAAGAAAGAAGGAAGAAGAGAGGATCTTCGGAATGGTTGATACACATGAACTAGCCAACTATTATATACCTCTCTAGCATCTCGTACGCAGTCAAATATTAACAAATTAAAATAAGAGACGCAGCGAAATGACACGTGCTGGAAAGGGGTTCACGGCGTCTCGATTTCGTATGGAGCATAGTGACTGTTGTGGATCAAGCATGGCCCTTTCCCAGAACCTCCGCGAGATAATGTCTTGCTGATCCTCCCACCCGGAAAGCTTGCCTTAGGATCGCAAAACGTGCAACGCGTCCAGGTCTGATCGCGTATGGCATGCATCAGGACGGATCCAGGACGCATCACAATGCCGTGTCTGCCAAGCATCTCGGTAGCACTGCGATTAACGAGTCACTCGAGTTGTCGAGATTAGACGGTTGAGCATTATCTTGATGGCGGTGACAGAAACCGTTTCAGGCACAGAGTACTTGATGGGAGGACTAAATCGGGATGTAAACGAGCTCAATTCCGACCCAGTTCCGACGGTTAACTCATAACAAATGACATAGATAATCCTCCTACTTTTACCATTTGGGCAGTAGCTGATTGCGTACGCACTTCTACCATACATTTAATTATACTACAATCGGATCGAAGTGAGGTTTATAGCATGATTATAGTCAACCACCAATCTACCACAGTAACATTTCGACCAATTTTGACCGGCACACATGAAATCAGGAGTATCTTCCTACACAGCTGGCTGGAATACGTGTGAGAGAGAGAATTGGGAAGTTAAAAATTTATGAGATGCATAATTGAAGATCAGAGAACTAAACTGACGTGTAGGATATATATTTCAAAGTTGGTGGATGAGTTTTTGAAAATGACAGTGTTAATGGGCCGTTATTTCACCCTATTTGGCTTCCTTCCCTTTCAAACAAACACCACCGATGGTGGCTGTGACATTAGGTCGCAACCATAACCTCCTCGCTACTGCGCATTACTTACATCTCACGTCCTCCGTTACAAGTGCGATTATTATGGACAATATAAGGGGTAAAAATATAATTCATCCACCTCTGACACCGTTCAAATCAAATAGAGTACATTTGGAGTGAGATCTGGCCGTGACAATAAGTATGATGGAAGGTATTACAACTATCATTGTATTAGCTGCTGCGGGAGCTTGCCTTACAAACAGAACAAAAAATAGTAGTATGCAGAACGCTCGTGACATATAGCCAAATCTCTGACTTTCCAGAATTATGTAAGGTCGATGAACGTCCGGACATTAGACAATGAGTCAATTGTGTGCGCAGGGCTGGGCGCAATATGGCAGTGTATCCTCAATTGATCAACTCAGAATTGCAACGGCTCTACGCAAATGCTGACTTCTTCCTCCACTATGCTTACTAGCACACTATCTGCATCAGTGAGTCTGTGACGCAGAGCGTTCAACATTCAATATTCTGCGAGGTTTGATTGTCATCATATATATGATATGATATGTATTGGTGATCCCGAGGGAAACAGTTGATTACTAAAACATCGAGAGAAACGAGAAAACATGATATGTATACAGCGTACATCCAATCCCATCTACACAGCCAATTGAGTGTAGTGACAACTTCGTGAGATCATCGACGCTTGTTACTACATGGCATATCTTAATAGTTGCGGTGTTAGGATTCATTTTAATAATAGGAGATGGTGTAGGCACTTACTTCCTTGTCCATTCCCTAGCTGTGGCCTCGTACCGAGTGCGATCCGTCTTGTAAAGATGCGCAATGTCGGGCACCAAAGGATCATCAGGATTGGGGTCAGTTAACATGGAACAGATTGACAGCAGAACTGCAAAGTACAGGGTTTAATGCCAGAACATGTCACATGACGCCTCATCCTGCTTACCTTTCGAGATAGTCAGTGCAGGCGACCATTGATCTCTCAGGATATCGAGGCAAATCGATCCATTGGCGTTGATATTAGGGTGGTAAATCTTGGTCGTAAAGCTGACCTTGGGAGGCTTGAAGGGGTAGTCGGTTGGGAAAGTGATAGAGAGGAAGAAGACGCCTCCGGCGTACGGTGAGTCTCCCTTTGTAAAATTGATCATTATGAGTCATACGCTGACAGTAGCGGCGCCTTCTACTCACCGGGCCCATAATCGTCGCCTGCCATTGGAACATGTTATCGCCCGTCGGTCCAGCGCTGCATGAGGACGGTGGATCACGTCCAAGATCAATCAATTCCTATAGTGAAAAGAGTGAGCCCCTAAGATCTTAATCAAGCATGCGACAACCATCGGAGAAGCGCCAAAGGGCGTCCTCAGGTAGTGAAAGCGGTTCTAACCTTGTTAATGCGTTTGAGAGCCATCTGCAAATGAATAAGAGGGAGACAAGGAGCTGTAAAATCGTTGGAATCGCATGCGATCAGGACGATTGAGATGTGGTATTTTGGGGTGTGGCGCAGATGCGATGAAGGGCGATTGGAGAGAAGATAAGTAGGAATGAGCGGCGTAAACAGCAGGGATGAGAAATGAAACTTACAAGTAGAAACGAAACGGTAGCGGGAAGGAGTCCTGGTCTTGGTGGTGGTGAGGGGATAAGGTGCAGTGCGGCTGTTTGTTCACTGTTTTGTAAGCTGTGAAGAACCACGCGAGACGCTTAGTCAGCTCCGTGGCCTCTTCTAAGTTCCGCCATACATGGACAGCCTCCTCGGTGTCCGCATTGTTGCGTGAATCGACTCAAAGAGCATACAATTCGAGTGAGGTAGTCGAACGTAGAACAATAATGTGAAAAATAATAATGTTGAATTCATCTGTTGTGTGACAAATCCAATTGTCCAGTTCCTATAATCGACTGCGCATAATTGACATTGATAAATGAAGTGCTTGGTACCTCACACCGCCGGTCATCTTAGGTACGGACTCAAACTGAGAGTGTCGACATTATCCATTAGTCTCAACAATCCAAGATGGGAATCAACGTTGTAACAATGTCTATGCTTAGAAGGGCGCTCAAAGTCACAAAACGCAGAACCTTGATAGGACCCATCGAACCGTGTATATTCATTGGAAGTCGTCTGGTAGCTACGCTTCACCCCGTGGATACGGGATAGGCACCGCCATAAACGGACTCCAACCGCATAACAAGTACACTTCCACCTCAGCGCCCCATTGCCCGCTCTCATTACCCACCACACCTGACTGCGGAAAGATACCCGCCCACAATTGCAAAACTAGGTATATGACACAAACCTCTTGCATCGGAACCTTGCCCTTCCAGTGCTGTACAGAAAGCGGACATTGCACTGCTCGCAAAACACATGCGCAGAATGTAAAACCAAGCTGCAAAACGTCAGCCAATATGCCAGACACCAAAAGCTGTAGAGCAGCTACTCACCACGGAACATTTAGACGAAGGTACACATCGGCACCTCCCTAGATCCAGTTTTCAGAATATCATGAATTGAAAGGAAAGATATATAAAATACTTCCAAACGCAAAAGAAGTATCCTTCAAGCCCAAACCACAATGATCCACACAGCCACCAACCAGCGCTCGCTACCACCACTTCCCCACACATGCAATTAATCAAAAATAACATACCTGGATCCATAAACGAATACCCCCAGTATCATATCACAGCTCTATCCATTCAGTCATCAGCTTCATCATCCTCGTCGTCACTGACAATGAGTACCCCTGCATCCGCTTGACTATCAGGCCACCGCATTTTCGCCGGTCCTGATGGATTCCACGCTTGTCTTCGCGGAGGGTCGAATGTCGCAGATTTGGACGCCTCATACGTAGGGGAATTGTTGGCTGCAATCGGGTCTTCTACCTCCATTGCCCTAGATAAGACCAAAACGACCAAAGCAAAGAGGTCCAGAGACTCAGCTGCCTCGTTTTTTTTAATCACCAGAGTAAAATAGAAGGAAAAAGAATGACAGATACGAAAAGAGACGGAATAAACGAAGTAAAGTTGGAAAACGAAACGCACCGACTCATATCCCGCAGTGTAGTCCTTATGGCATCCTTCTCCTCCTTTGTCCGGGCCTGTGTCAGCTTCGCTATCAGAACCTTACTCTCAGCGATATGCTGTTCCAGCCGTTTCTGCTTGGCGGCAAGCCCGGCCTTGGTATTGGAGTGAGACGGTGGTGCCGTAGAGGGAGGTGGTGGCGCTGGTGTGGATGGCGGCGGATGGGACTTAACAGTTTGAATCGTTTGAGTGATAAACGAGACCGCGAGGTCATCCAGAGAGAAAGTATTGGTCGCTGCAGTCGATAAGGCCTGCTTCGGGAGATCTGGGGTGGTTGACGAAGATGACACAACAGAGTTGGTTCTGCTGTTCTGAATAGATGATGCTGCACTTGATGTCGATGCTAGTGGGGGCGATAGAACAGGTGCCGGAGCCGGTGAGGGCGACGGATTTGCTGATACAGCAGGCTTCGTCTTGGCTCTCTGGCTCTGCAGCACAAGCTTCCGTAATCTATCCTCCATAGCTTGCTTATCTGTCTCCTCTGCAGGCGTCTCCACAGTAGGCAGAGCAATAGGCAGGGGTGAAGGAGCACTCTTTCTTACACCAGGAGCTGCCTTCGCAGCCAGTGACAACTCAAGCTCACGCTTGCTCTGCGCAATGCGTTCTTCCAACTCCTTCTGCCTCGCGATAAGGGAGCGCTTAGCATGGCTTGGACCTGTGGGCGCATTCCGCACAGCACGGGGCTCAGAAGGTACCGGCCGGGACGTGGAGGTCCGGTTTGACGGAGCGGATGATGAAGGGCCGGTAGGAACCACATTCACAGGTTTGGCTGCGGCTGGTGCCACCGTGTTCGAAGGATCTTCCTTCGTTAGGACCCGGGATGGTTCTCCAAGTTTGTGAATGGATGCAAGTGCAGACTCTAGCACAGCTGACTGAGGATTCGCAGCAGGGGGCTGAGCCTTCAATGTATCCGCCGCCGCCGCTACAAGTAGAGGGACGGCAGGAGGCACCGGATTAATTGGTGAACCCAGCTCCATATCATCGCCATCATCCACCCGCTCATCTCCATCCTCCTCCACTTCCATATCTTCGTAGTCTTCGAGTTCCTCCACGTGGGGTGGCATAAGCATAGCTTCGTCGGGAGACATCGACCGAGTCCCTCTGGAAGACGCAATTGATTCACGATCGTCATAGCCTCCGTTTACGTCTTGGGGAAGAGAAGCACCATATGAAGACAAGACTGAGAACGGCTGTTGTGGATGACTAGACCAAGGGATATGCTGCTGCTGCTGAGGATAGTGGGTGAGAGAGTAGGGCGGCAGGCTTACAGGCGCGACGAGACTGTTCCAGTCAACTGCTTGCATGGCAGGAAGAAAGTTGGAAAGTGATGGATCAGAGACATTGGGAGTAGAGTGATGATGCGCTATTTCATTGAGGACGGGCATTGGTGGCATAGACTGAGTCGGAGGGGCCGCAGGTGTAGGATGGGGTGGTCGAGAAGTAGAAGGACCGGGCTGAGCCAGCTCCTCCTCAGTATCTTGCAACAACCCCATCTTCCTCAGGTGTGCCTCCTTCTGAGCCTTCTCCTTCTCCCTCCTGGCCTTCTTCTCCTCCCTCTCCTTCGCCAATCTCGCTTTTCTCTCCCTCTTTGTCTCCTTCCTCTCCTCCACCTTCACCTCTCCACCACCCTCTTCGCCCTCAATCTCGCCCTCTTCGATCTCTCCCACGCCGGCGTCAGCACCCACGCCAACAACGCGGTACCACCACACCTTGATCTGGTCCTCTCTGGGTTTTCCTTTCAGCTGATGCGGCTTCAGCCCGACGTTCTGTTTGCCAAGCTTTGGGCTTCCCCATGCCTTCCTCGCCAGTTCGGCGGTGGCAAATTCCACGAGCGCCTTCCCTTGCGAGGAGTCAACCGAGATATGGACTGGTTGCGCACCACACGCCGATTTACTCCAAGAATGCACAAAATCGGCGTTGCGGCACACTTTGGGGATTTGTTCCATAACAAGCGTGCGGGCAGGATTGGGGATGTAGGCTAGTTTGGTGCCCGCCTCGTTTGCGCCTTGCCCCTTTTCAGGGAAAGTGAACACTCCGTGCTTGCTTTTCGGATCAGGGTCAGGCATCATTCCGATGGTCTGGTTTGACATTGCCTGAGGAGCCTTGGGGGCGGTTGGAAGCGATGCTTTGGGAGCAGCTGGCGGTGGAGGCTGAGGTGCCGCTCGGGGTGCGGGCGGAGGGGCTGCTCGGGGTGCGGACGGAGGGGCTGCTCGGGGTGCGGACGGAGGGGCTGCTCGGGGTGCGGGCGGAGGGGCTGCTCGGGGTGCGGGCGGAGGGGCTACTCGAGGTGCAGGCGGAGGGGCTACTCGAGGTGCTGGTGGAGGAACTGCCCGGGGTGCGGGTGGAGGAGCAGCTCGAGGCGCGGGTGGGGGAGCAACTCGCTGCGGGGGCTGAGGAGCGTTTCTAGACGAGGGCTGGGGAGCAACTCGCGTCAACGGCTTAGGAGGAAGGCTATGGAATTCTGGTACATTATGGTTATTAACCGACCGTCCCTGTTCGATAGGAGTTTGAGGTGGCAGCGGAGGCGGCTGACTGGGCTGAGGAGGCTGCCAAGATGTGTTAGGGTTATGCTCTTGCATGCCGTTATTCGTGGCGTACTCGGACCCCGCCATGACCATGGAGGACACCCAAGTGGAGGAAGAGGGAACAGAAGACGGAGGTGGCGATTCAGTAACGCCCATGTCGTAATATGGCATTCTATAAAGATCATCGGTGTAATCTAAGGAAAATTCAGTATTCACTGGCATCAGAGACCGGGGATCAACGTAGGCCCCAAATTTTGGCTGGGGAGCAAAGCTATTAAGACCTTGGTAGCCCATGTCGGGCGGCGGAGACCAAGGCGCACCGCCAGGTAGTTCCGACATAAACTGGCCATCCCAGTTGCCCTGCTGCCCTGTTCGTGCTTTGTAGAGAGTCTCCTGAGTGAGGCGTTCGTTCTTTCGCCGGCGCTTCCTCTTAGCCTTCTTGCTCTCTTGCTTACCAGACAGCCTGTTCTCCAAGGGCGGAAGCTGCTGCTGATATGGCGGCGGCCTACTCGGGCCCGCCACGGGAGGCCCGTTCGTAGTGACGCTGCTCCCGGCTCTTTTCCTCTTTTTCGTCACCATGGTCTGGGGCTCTGCTTTGGCCTTTTAGACAACATCGAATAAATTTATGTAGTTTAAGGGCCCACCTTCATGTAGTCTGTCGATGAGCGTTGACGTATGTTGGTGCTGCGACAGAGAGCCCTCTGCCGTTGGTGAATGGTTTGGTGGTGTCGAGTGCAAGGAGGTTGTCCAAAGCTCGTTGACAACCTCGTCTTCGGAGTCGTCAATAGCTATGGGAGAATTGCGTGTCCCTGCACATTTTTTCGACATGTTAGTGGTAGGAAGTTAAGAAGTCAACCAGGCGACGAACATCGAACATACGACGGCGGTGTGTGAATTACGACCCTTTTGGGTTGGAGTCCGCTCTCGAACTGAGTCGGCTCGCTATTGCTCTAATTGTATCTCCTAAAACAGCTTGTGGCATGGCTCCTGTCTCCGTCTATGTCTTGTTCCTCTCACTGCTACTCTCCTTCCTCTTTACCCCTCTTGTGTCGGATGACTCGTTCAAAAACAATGTCTCAGGACCTCTAAAGATTTTACTGCTGACCGCCCATCCCGATGACGAATGCATGTTCTTCGCGCCTACCATTCTTTCCCTCGTTAAGCAGGCGAAAGCATCATCAGGAACTCCAGAAATATTCTCTATGTGTCTCTCTACCGGAAATTCGGATGGACTAGGAGATATCCGCAAAATCGAGCTTGGTCGCAGTCTGGACGTGCTCGGGATTGAAGCCACCCGGCGGAAGATTATCGACCATCCGTCTGTATTCTTTGAATCTCCTGAGGTGCTTGCCCTGATCAACATCCCTGGCAAACTAGTGACTTGCAGGATAACATAACCTCTAATTGGGACCCTGACACGATTGCTCATGTTATCGCACCATATGTTCTTCAGCATGGCATCACCACCGTATGTTTGTGGATATACCTCATCCGCGTCCCTGCTGACAACTTCTGGGCAGGTCCTCACGTTCGATTATGAAGGGATATCCTCCCATCCAAACCACAGAGCTCTCCCTGCAGGAGTCAAGCGCCTTATATCCACCCACTCATCCGAGCCCTTAAGCCCACGACCTAGGCTCTTCACACTGATAACTGTCCCAGTCGTCTCGAAATATACAGGCATCCTGGCGCCTGCGATGGCCAAATTCGACCTCTACACGCAGTACGCGCTTCGCCATATAGAAGTTTCGCTCGTGAGCGCCCTTCGTGTCTTCGGTGTCGTGACGACCTCCGCGGTACGAGAGGAAGAGGAACCACAAAACAAACCCAGCCATCGGTCTATGCCCGTGTTCGTTTCTGGGGCTGCCGAATATCAGCTCGCATTGAAGGCTATGAGCGCTCACTGGTCGCAGCTCGTGTGGTTCCGCTGGCTGTACGTACTATTTTCGAGATACATGTGGGTCAACGAGTGGACTGAAGTGAAGGTGGACGTGTAATGCCTGCTGGTATAATTTATATATATGGTAGCATATCTATAACGATTCTCGGTTATCCACCAGTCGGAGCTTCTTCACCTGATCTCGCAGCCAGGTAATTCCAAGCCCCTCTTTCGAAGGGAACCGTGAGCGTATAAATGTACCAACATTTGCACCGGCCTGCGCAAAGAGTGGTGTGAGGAAGTAACTCGCCATGGCCCTAAGCGAAACACAACCATGCTTAAATACAACCCGCACACTGATAGCATAGAAAGCACACTTACCACAGCGCCCCCTGCATAAAGGGACTTATCACCTGGTCCCGAGTCGTGATCCACAGAACCTTATCCCACTTTATGTCGACGACTTCCGCCACCACAGCGGGAATTGCAACCGACTCCTGGCCCTCCTTTGCCTTCTCCTTCCCCTTTTCACTCAGCTCGACCTTCTCATACCCTTCTGAGTCCTCTGTTCCATCACTTTGGTGATGGCGGTAGTGATGATGTTCTGAACCCGACAGGTGCCGGACTTGGATGTGCGGCTGGATGCTCCGCAGGTAACTGTGCTCGAAGCGTAGGTCCGGAATGACAGGTAGACGGGCGACATCTGGGTGCGCTGACGACTTTTGTTTAAATTCTTGGTCTGGCCTAGCATGCTTGTGCTGATGGAACACGAATGGAGGGTTGGAAGCCATGGCCATGGTGGGGTAAGAGCGTGGTGCGGCAGATCAGGGAGCGTATATGCTACCATTTTAGGAAATAGCGCGGCGTAGTGATGATGGAACTTCTGAACAGCGGCTATCTCATCGAACTTAATAGTTACGACTTCGTCGTACTTCTCTCTTGCTTCACTAGCGTTTCCACTAAATATTTTATCACTGGATTTACGGGATCTAGAGCCAGGTACTCGTAGTAGTACCTACCATTCATTTACCAATTGAGCGCGGTACAAGACGATTATCAGGCATTACTTCTTTCTCTGTACCATTGCCCTCAAAGCCGCAAATTCTTCTTTTCCCGTGGCTTCACAGAGAGCGTAAAATTTAGAAGAATTATTCGCCATCAAAGCCCGAGGGCTAAAGTAAGTGAGTGAGCGTCAGGTTACCTTAAAATTCTGGATTCTGCTAACCTGTCGAATTCGACAATACGTCCTTCCTCCAGAACCATCACCTATAAATTAGAGATAAAATGTTAGTCAAGACCAATGAAAGGCTGAGATAAATTCCTTGACTCTGTCATAATCTATAACGGTTCTCAGGCGATGGGCAATAGTGAGGATGGTGCTATCGGCAAATTCTCTAGTATGTCGACAGGACAGAATCCGATTAACTTTTGTCAACGAAAATATGTCTTGCTACTCACTCTCTGATAGTCTTACTGATGCGCTCGTCTGTTGCATAATCGACACTGTTGAAAATCCAATTTTGAGATCTGCATTCTGGAAACCTCCAAAGGCTTTATTCTGCTTACCTCGCAGTCGCCTGAGGTATAAAAAACAATCAACGCGCGTAACTTGAGAAAGGGAACAACGAATTTATTTGCACACCTCGTCCATGATTAATATTTTAGACCTGCGAAGCAAAGCTCTAGCCATGCACAGAAGTTGTTTTTCACCTGTGGAGAAGTTTTCTCCTAGTTCAGAGACCGGAGACTCGAGATTAGAAAACACGTTGGCGTTCGTCTGTTGCCCATCAGGTATAGCCTGTGGCAGTGGTTCGGGAGATATCAAATGAACTCGTCGCAAAGCCTCATACTGGAAGGAGTGGATTGAGTGAGTGTGTAACTATATCCCAAACAAATGAAAAGCAGTTACTATGTCAGCATCGTCAAATTCGTCGAATACATCCAGTGTAGAACGTAGAGTTCCACTCAAGATGACTGGTTCTTCTATAGATGCCAAAAACAATTACTCAACGCTAAAACTGACAACAATTGTGATATTTGACTTACGTGGAATGATTGTCAACCTACGACGAAGGTCAGTCAGCCCAACTGTAGAGATATCAATCTCGTCTATGACAATTTTTCCTTTCGAAGCTTCGACAAAGCGGAGCAACGATAGACTGAGAGTGCTTTTTCCTGATCCAGTACGTCCGAGCAGTCCCACCTACATGACATCTGGCTCGAATAGGTTGTAGAATTTATGGAAGGGCAGGAAACCTACTTTCTCTCCTGGCAAGATCTCAAACGTGAGGCCGTGGAGTACGTTTGGAAGATCCAGCTGAAAAGCAAGTTTAGCTAATGATGATATCCAAGAGTAATTTTGAACACACTGCATATTTTATTACCAGATCTTCACATTGGATACGACCACTTGACGGCCATGCTGCTGGCGGACGTGGCATGACAAACTCAGGCGACTCGTGAGGTAAATCTGAGTATTCCTTTATGCGCTCTAATGCGACCTTTAAATCCGCAATACTTTGTAAAGTGTAGTTATCAGGAAATATTCAGGTCACTTACCATAGTCTGGTCTACATCAACGTAGCGTCGTATCTGCAACAAAAGTTTATTCAGTTACAGATTACCAAATATGATTTGGGACTCAAACTCACGAAGTAGTGAAGCTATAGAGATTGTTATCAAATGTGCGTCTTAGAAAGCAGAAACAAAAATTACTTACTTCCATTGTCAGAGTGGAAGCAAATGCCAATGCAAGACCTGCCAATGCGGCATCGATTTTCGGGGATAGTACGGCAATGGCTGCAATGAGAGCCGACAACCCTCCGCATAGCAGTTGAACCCGAACAGAAAACCAACGGTGTACTATTATCCACCTCATAAGCATTTCATGAAGACTACATATATATCATCTTAAAACTTACGTCCCAGACCCCAGTAATAGGGATTCATGCTCTAAAGGATGTCAAGTCTATCAACCCTTTGGCCATTGGAGTTAAATATCGACTCACAGTATCCGCACAGCAAATCATGTCTCTCAGTATTTGTGTGGAGGCTCCAAAAGCACGGATAATAACCAACCCAGAAATCGCGTCGCCGTAGATAGAAAATAAAGGAGAACTAGTTATAGAGGCTGTTGAAGTGCATAAATATCACAGCTATATAAAATTAGACAGATCGAAAATCACTTACCCAGTCTCCTTAAATCTCTGACGACTTGACCGTAAATCTTAAAAGTAATAAACTTGTTTCATCAGCCCGCATTATGTTTCTGCAAATTTCCTTACCTGGATGACTACAGTCACAAATACCTCAGGTTTTAAGGCCTCGAGAAAAGGAATAAGACTTACAAAAATAGCATCCAATCCCAACAACAACGGTAGCAATGAAGAAAACATAACCACCGACAAATATTATTGTCGCAAAAGTGACAGCAAGGGAAGCAGCAAGCATAACCGCACGCCCCAGCTCATCCGGGAGGGTGACGTCAATAGCTATTCATAATTGGAAAGTTGAAATTAGGAAACTGGTAACAGAATAAAACTTCCAACCTTCAAAGTCCTTTCCAAATCTGTTGAGAAGCCGCCCTCGTGACACCGTGTCGTGGAAACGTATGTTTGCAAACAATACCGCCTCCAGCAGTTCTGCGGAACAGCGTTAGAACTACAGCTAGAATTTTGGATATTTAGGTTACTTCTGTAGAGAACGTGAGAAGCGTGGATAGCTCCAGAATCTTTTGAGAAATCAATATCGGTGTACAACTAACACTTGATGTGCAAATATACATACAAAGGATTAGCCAACGGATGATCTTGACAGCTATTTCTGATGAAACACTACTGTCAAATGCAAAGTATCTAAACTGGAGAAAGTTTCGTACGAATAAAAATTATCTGGAAAAGATGTGCTTTCAGATAATGCTCAGACCGCTCACTGAAAATGAAGGGGCCCACAGCGGCATAAATTCCTAGGTAATATAGTGCTCTCTGCGAAGTCTCTCGCTCAGAAGACCATATTCTGTGCAAATTTATCAGGAAACGGACAGGGAACTCAAAATTGGACAGACTTTAGCCATCCATTTGCTATTACAGGTGTAGCAGACGCTAATGTGAGTATCGCCACAAAAAAAGCCCAATACCAGAAATTGCCGCAAGCCTTGGTATATGTCATCCAAACATCCCCGTGTATATGTCCCACGGCACGTTTCTCGTCTTCAATGAGCTTTCGTGGAGTATTTCGCTTTTTTGGCCCTGGTTCGACGCTAATACTAGGCCCTGTAGAAGAGGGCTGTTGGCTCGCCTTTGCGCTACTACTTGGATCGGAGAGATCAGATTCTTCCATGATTTTTGTCCCATCCGAAAACTCTGTGGAAGAGCCGTTCAATTTATCATTACTCATGGCGTAAATGATTGTTTCCATAATAGGGGTTGTTCGAAAGTGGTTCCAAGACCCTGTGAAGGCCAAGTGCCCATTATCAAGAGCTGCGATGTAGCTTGCCCCCGGTCCGCAGAGTTGCACGTGATGAGACACCAATATCACGGTGCGGCCGTGCATAAGGCTTCCTTGCAAGCATTCATGATAAAGATATCGTGCAGTGTGGGCATCAACTGTTCGCCATATGAGGATGAGATTCATTAAAATTTCTCTAGACACCCACCTGCCGAGAGCACGTCGTCCAACAACAATAGTGATGCTCGAGAATACACGACACGCGCAAGTGAAACTACGAGTGCAAGCGCCGTTAGTTGTTGGAAGAAGCGAATGGAAAAAATATAAACCTCGTGCTTTTTGTCCTCCTGAGAGATTAACCTAAAACATATGTATTGTGTCTGTTGAGAATACCTCATCATGAAAAACTGCGTGAGTGACTTACGCCTCGCTCTCCAATCTCTGACTCGTCTCCGTCTTCTAAAACTTTTAGATCCAGCAGCAAGGCGCAGACCTAATAGATCTTTAGTACTAACCATGGTGTAATAAAGAATTAAATTCGGTACACCGACCTCTAAAGTTTGACGATAACGATCCTCGTCATAAGGTAGACCAAATAATATATTCTCTGTTGCTGAGAAAAGCGATTGCGTTATATATGTATCACTTGAATACATACCTTTAATAGATTGATTGCGGAACCAAGGATTCTGTGGAGGCACCAATAACTTCCCTGAACTATGAGTTATAAAGAGGTACTTGCCTGAGGTGCATAAGCACACATTCCTTGAACAATCCAATTGGACGGAGAAAGAATCTGCAAAGACGATGATATGGCATTTGGAGAAGATCGAGGACATTGAATATGTCCAGAGAGAACATCCGCTTCTCCTAGAAGGGCTGGTTGTAGATTGCGTTCAATTATTACTAGCAATGTAAAAATTCAAGACATTGCCTGTACCTAGTAACAGAAGCGTCTTTCCGGACCCGGTCCTCCCACAAATCAGAGATAGTTCTCCTGAAGGAAATCTGAGAGACATGTCCAGCAGAGAGAATTTGGAGTGCGTCGGAGTAGATAAGCCGGATCCCCCAGAGCGCCTTAGCGGCCAAGTGATAGTAGCAGATTGCAGCTTGATATCACTGCTCTCGAAAATAGGGGGAACTGAAATTTCAGCAACATCCAAGTATTTCTCAATTCTTCGCAAAGAAACAAATGCCTAAAATAGTAAATAAGTGCGAGATTGAAAATCTTGATTCGAAAATTACCTGTAATCCGCCAACCAAAAACTCTGGTATCTGGTTGATCCCATATTGTACCTCACCGAAAACTATAACTCACGTAAGGACGTAGCACTGGTGAAAAACGGAATTGAATGGTGACATACTGACGATCTGCGCAAGAGAAATGAGTATATAATAGGGTATAATTGAAAATGGAGCATTGTACCGCAGTAAATGCTACAGATGGTGTCAATTCTTCCTTGCAAATAACTGCAAAATGCCAGAAAGAAGCGACTGCGAATATTAATGGTATTGAATCTCTGCAAAAGACAAAGTCAGCTCTAGTAATAAGGACAAATACGCAAAGAAAAAAAAGTACCCTATCGAATTCCAAATTGTCTGTTTCATGAACAACAAGATTATAAATTCGCATCCAATATACTCGACATCAAAACAAACCTCTATTCTGAAACTTTTTTTTTGGTAACTAAGTTCCCGAGCTCGAACTTTTAGTGTTCTTTCTTCAAAGCTTCGTTCCCACGCCATGAACTAAATTACATAACAGTAGGCAGTATCCTCGTGATGAACTTAATATATATATCCTACTGACCTTCAGCATGCGGATTGCACCCAGTATCTGCAATGAATGACTGAAAATTAGCGCTACTTAAAATCAAGACATGTGGCGATCTGTACTTCGTTTGTGAGAGCTACCCTTTCGTCCTTAGCCTTCATAACGTTTTCCTGAATGGAGACTATGAACCGCCCCGCCAAGTGATTTAATGGCAGGAAAAGGAGCACTACAGCCAACCCGATAAAGCATGAAACTCCTGGATTCAAGGACTGTTTGAATACCGGCTCTAGGAAGCAACGAAAGACTTGCCTAGAAGTCTATATAACATATATGTGCCAATTGCAATCCCAACTGATGAGTCTAGTGCCAGAAGATAGCCAAGTAATTATGATCCTTTATGTTTGCTTATTCGAATGATTAGCTCACCTGTCACAGTGAAAATATGCCTTGACATATCGCCAACACGTCCGACATCGGTGGTCATCAATGTCATGACTTCTGCTTTACTAGAAAATTCAACTTTACTGTCTGCACTTCCATTGCTTCCGTATTGCGTCGAATGGGCTGAGGCAAGATCTTTTCGAACCAGAGTTTTGGAAAATAAAATGGTATTTAACTGGAGTCGCAACTGAATCCGGAGCGAATTTGATGCTAAGGACCACAATTGTGAGTTAACTGTGAGTAAGTGGTCAGTGCAATTACAAAATCATACTTCAACAGACCCCTCACCGAGAACCAAGAGAGCATGGCTGAAGAAAAGTCCTGTCACGTAGGCCCAGCCCATGTCCTGGTGATCCCGTTCTGTATCGCTTTCGAGATACACCAGAAACATCTGCAGTACCGCAATGGGAGCGTAAAAAGCTGTGGCAGCGCAGACTGCGAGAACCTGCAATTTCCAGACTGTACTCCAATTAAGAAGCGTTAATCGATAGGCCAAATCGAAACCTGACCCTGGCTGCGGACGCCAGTTCCAAACCGATAGTTTCGCACCGCCTAACGCAGCTTTAATCTTTGCGAGGTTGACCGCTGCACGTAAGTTTGCAGGGAGAATGGGCAAATGTCCAAGATCGAAATTTGAAGAATTCCAGCCCAACATGAAGATGGGAGTCGAGTAAGTGAAGAACAAGAAACCAAGAACCGAAGCACCTGAATCACGAAGTTTGAGTTATTTGAAGGTGATGGACATTTGGATATCTACGCTTACTGTTTTCGGCAGACACGTTTTCATGCAAAGGTTCAACAATGGACGCAGTTGTCTTCTTGGAGTATATGCTGTCCAAGGGGAAATGCATTGGAGGACCTCTAGGCGTTGTAGTGGCTATTGTGAATGCGAGAAAGTACAGTGACAATACCAGATACCATGCAGTGCTATCCATTATTTGAGTCGAGGGTGGAAGCACAGGCGCCGGAATAATACTAGCCGTGGACATCAGAAATACTGCCATTGCAGTCAGAATGGTCAAATGCAATAAGGAAAGCGCGTGAGTATCCCCTTTTTGCTGGATAGAAATGACAGCCACAGCTTGAACGAAAACCGAGAAAAAGACATAGAGAGCATGGCCAGATAATACGAGTTTGGGAGCATCCACAGCAATAGCCCGCCATAAGTTGATCATATGAATAATGACAGTCGGAGTGAAGATTGCTGATAATAGTATCTTTCTCCTTGTCATCTAGATCGAACATAACGAGGGGGCAGTGAGTATTGTGATACAGTGATAGATTCATAGAGAAATTTTGACGCACAACACGCCAGAACTTCGATTCATGAATTGGATAGCCATCGACAAAATCCTCCACTCTTGTTATGATAAGTGGATAATCTGTATGCGTATTTGTGGTATCCGCGGTGGCGGCAGCAGGGCAAACTGTTTTATTAGAGGGCGCGATGAAGTGAATCATAGTTACGAAGGCTGCAATGGCACCGAGGCAAACGCCAACTTCCAGCTGGAAGTGAAGCATATAGGGGACGTCAGAAGCACACCGTTAAGTCGGATGTTGGAGCAGTGGTTACGAAGACGCGCTCTTTCAAACATCTAGAATGTTCTTAAGTGTTTTGACGCTGCGTGGTAACAATCGCATTGAAAGAGGATAGAGATCAGCAGGGTCCGTTTAGATACCATGCATACCCCATATGGTTGACTTGACTTGGGCAATCATGGCCGTAGCCTTCTATCATTGACGAGCGTTGACGCCAATGATTGGCCCATTCGAATCCGCATTGACACTCGCGAATATTTAGTAAATGGCATCGTCCGGCGTCTGACTACTTGCCAGTTGATCATCAACTGGAATGATGGTCTCTGGTGCCAGCAGCGTGGATCTTGGGAGGGACGTTAGAGGGCTGGAGCTTATTTACTTGTGTTAGGAAGATCAAGTTCAGCTAAATAGGGGCAAAGCTTACAGCTTTCGATTCAAACCGCTGTTTGATCACCTTTGACGGTGGCCATGCAGTCAGATAACTTTTTCTCCTCTTATCTTCCGGCCCTATTTATCGACCATAACAGTTCCGAACACCAAGATTGTTACAAATATGAGTGTCGTGAGCTTCTTGGACTCGTAACAAATTGTTTCATCAATCTATAAATTCAACCTTCATTTATACAGGTAACACTGGGAAGCTGGGACCGTATCTGTAATCATTATTTACAGACGCCGATATTGCTTATTATGCATTGAGCGTATTTCAGTTGGTGAAGGTTAACTTATTTTATTGAAAGCAAGTAACGAATACATCTGCCCTTAATATGACGATTACTGACCATGTTCAATTGAATAGGTGATAAACTCGAATACTTGGAATGTCTCTATGACTGGCTAGCTACATGCGCATCCTAAAGATCGAAATTCGCGGGTAGTTGTTATCATTGATCAAGCCTGTGCAGTTTGTAGATGCTTGATGCTTGATGCTTGATGATCCGTGGGATTTTCTCGGAACGGAAGGCGGTGTCGCAAAGAGCTGCTTCGGACAACGAGGTCTTTCACGAGCAGGGGAATGGCCACTCTAGTGGTCAAACATATAGGAAAGTCAAGCACATTTCTTATTACCTTCAGATCTGTGTATGCCCCAATCGGTTACTCAACCACCCTTGACTCCATGGTGTCTTCTGGACAACACACAGGCCATGTGCCGGTAGAAATATGCTTGTTCAGCTTTGGATTTTGGCCTTCAAATTGCTCATATCTCCTGAAGACATGAAAGTGCCCGTTGCTTCACATGCCGCGTAGTGCAGCTCCACAACAACCCCTTCATGACTCGTGGCTCATGATTTGTGCCCGCAGTAAGTAGTTTAGTGATGGATTAGCCGAACTGACTATGCAAGACTCATAGAAGTACAAAGGTCTGTGATACATGTTTTAAACTTACCGATGTGGGTTTATTGACTATCGCACCACAAGGTCGCTTCCCATTTGAAGTTTAACGCGCGGACCAATGATGACCGCCGCCTCCATGGCGGTGCTGTCACCGACTGCAACTGCAACAGCTTGTTCCGCATCAAATTTACAGCCTTCCTAGGTTGGAACCATGGTACGTAAAAGCGCTTGTGTTTTTGCACTCCATTTTCGGTCAGTTCCACGGACGGGGTCGGGAATTCTCAACTAAGCAAGTGTCTGCCTGGGATATGTCCCACAGCGCAAATGCTGTACATATGGAGATATCCACTTCTACATCACCAGCCTCTTCGCGAATGACTAACTGATATGGATAGGAGTGCGCGCCTTCCTGGGCTTCTATGGTGGCAATTCTACATCTTTCTCGTACCTATTTGAACGTGCCGTTGCCTGTTTTAAAGTCGCTATGCGTTCCATCTTCAGGCCCCGTCTACAATGCCAACCTCTATCACCCTCCATCCTTTGCTGCGTTATTCCCAGCATGATGTCGTACCTGGTCACTGTTGTTCCATATTATGGGATTTGCGCGAAGACCCCATTCCATCTGTTCGCCATGTTTCGTCTCTAGAGCGACCTCTACCATATATCGAACTCTCCCAGTACGCAACATCACCCCCAGTCAATCTTCTTCAGATAAAATCTGAAATATTGCCCGATCCTTGGGCCATCGAAGCTCATAATGCTCAAGGCGTTACTATTGGCGATGTCTTGGCTACTATATATCTTTCACTTAAAACCCCATTGGTTTATGAAGAATGGGATCGTCTTTCCAAAAAGCACCAGGAGCGCATCAACAAAGTCTTTGATGCTAGATGGAGGATTGCACCCGATCCAACAGCCGAGCAATCTCATGGAATTCGCAGGATCGACTGTCTACTCCATCATACTTGGTTTGCTGGCCTCAGTGTCTCGTTAGAGACTGAGCACAGCTGCATCCTTAGCTTGCGGCGTCCGAGATGAGGCAATGAAGTATGTGATTCTACTTTATGGGATGTCATGGATCCACATTATCGACGTACTCGGTCCTACAACCAGGGTATCCGTTACCGATGTCCGAAGCCTATAATGAATTACAGTGCCACCACATCTCCGACATTCGGGATGGCAGATCCGCTGCCCCGTCCAATGTCCAAATACGGCATTTCCACCATCATAGGTGCCTCATGGGCCTCTCATCCTCCCTCTTCACGCCACGGACAACGATAGAGTCCAATGGAGTAATCAACCCTTGTGTCACTATAGCCCTGACTGTAACCCTCTTCATACTCCACTGCTTGGCGTGACGAGGATGGCGGCAAAGGCATAATAATTGCAACGGCGACCTGCAGCTCCTTCTCTGCTTGTTGCACCTTTTTGGTTTCGCGTAGCTCATCAAGACGATATTGACGTTCTGATCGGATGCGCGACAGAGCAGGAGTTAACCCCCGCGTAAGGTAGTGGAATGGCGTGCTTTGCCTAAGTGAGTATATCGGAATCGTATTGTCGGCCTGCAATCGTGGGGATGATGTAGGCTCTGACGTCGGCATTGCAGAGATGGGCTATGCTGCTGCATTAACGCTCGCACTCGGAACGGTTGGAAAGAATGCACAAACCATGATACTATCCCAACCTTCCTCGACTACTTGGTTCGCTACGGTCTTGTGACCAGTAGGCTGGGCCCTTAAATCCCATAGCTTCGGCCTTTCACCAAGAGTCGCCGGGCTTTGGCATCCATCCCCTCGTCCCTGCGCGCCATTGTGCATATCCCTTCCTAACTGGATCCTTCTCCATCCAAACACAGATATCATGGCTACACTAAAGATGCCGATCGCCAGAAATGCGAGGATTAGTGGCGGTGAGCCAATCGGCGAGCGAACACCACCATTGCTAGAACTGCCTGTCGAAGTCGGTGCCGGGCCTAAGCTGGAGTGCGAAGTCTCGAAGGCCATGGAGGGCTAGAGACATCGTCTGCAGTAGCGAAGTAGGGAACT
>JASFDH010000688.1:0-20512 GCA_036937195.1 Nidularia pulvinata
CCATGTTCTAGAACATTCTATGGATAAAATATATTCCATGGGCCAAATATATTCCAGGAATATAGTGAACCCTGACAAGAATGGCTTTTAGTACAAGAAGCTGGTCAAGTGATGCCAATTGCATTTTGAAAAGCACTCAACTCATTAATTTTCCCATCACTCAACATCATTCCAAAAAAACTACTCAGAGATTGTGCTGCTTGTCAATAGCTGATCAGACTGGGATGGTGACTAAAAAAAATCTGAAAAGGTGTTTACATGGATGGCCATGAACATCCAGATGTTGTGGAGTACTGAAATGACATCTTTCTCCCTGCAATGGCAAAATTTGAAGCTTGAATGGCAACATGGAAAGAAGATGAGAATGGGAAATTTATATGAATTCCTCCAACTCTGAAAGATGGAGAGAAAGAGATCATACCTAATTTTCAAGATGAGTCTTGCTTTGCTGCTAATGAATTCAAATCTTCAGCCTGGTATTTCATATTCTGTCTCTAGCATCGCATTTCTGACTCTTTCTCTACTGCTTAGGCTCAAAGAAGGTCAAACCATCCTTCAGAAAAAGGGACGAGGTCGCCTGATACACATCTCGGAATACATTAATCCGGAGACAGGCCGACTTGTCTATCTTGGTCCTAATGGTGAAATTCTGGATGAAGCTCGGAAGATTATCTATCCAGGGTCCAATGGCGATGCATGGTGGGATGCAGACCAGTTACTTGTGCAAACTGCTCATGCAATCAAGGTCTTCGAGAAACAATTCCCAGGCTGTATTGGTCTGTTTATCTATGATCAGTCTTCTGCTCATGGATCTTTAGGACCCGATGCCCTCAAAGCCTTCAGCATGAACAGAGGAGATGGCGGACAACAGCGCAAACAGCACAATACTGTAATTCCACAATCCAACCCAGATCCTCAATTCCGTGGACAGGAGCAAAAGATGACACTCCCTGATGGACGTCCAAAAGGACTTGAACGTGTCCTCAAGGAGCGTGGCTTTGATGTCCAGAAGCTTAAAGCAAAATGTCAACCTGTTTGTGCAATCGAGAACAAAGATTGCTGCATGGCTCGTCTATTGAGTCATCAAGAAGATTTTCTAAATCAAGAATCCATGCTTGAAAAGCTCATTCATGATGCTGTTCATGAGTGCATCTTCCTTCCAAAATTTCACTGTGAATTGAATCCAATTGAAATGGTATATACCATATTTTTGGACTCTCAAGTATTATTACTGATTGACTACTGATATGCCCTGATCTAGTACTAGGGATGGGCAAAATTTTGCTACCAAGAATTTCCAAAGAAGACCTTTGCAGAAGCAAAAGATGCAGCAAGAAAATATCTTGATGCATGTCTGGCAGAGGTAATATGACACTTTATCAATTGATCATGGTGGTTTATGAGCACCTATCAGAAAGGCTTGACAAGAAAGGCAGCAGCATAGGCAATCTGGAAGCAATCCAAGCATCATGTCATCACAGAATGTCCAATGATGTCAATTGAAGCTGTACTTAATTATTGATTTGAAAATTCATTCAGGATCTCAGGGTCTGTTGTCACCTCTTGGGACCACTCAGGGCTCAGTAATATTCCAAAAATTTGGCCATTTTAAACTGTCATGGGAAAAATCTTGGAGATACTTTTTTTAATGTATTTTGGCTTTCTGAGTACAAATCTGAAAGAATTTTGTCCAAAAAAACTAAGGATCACATGATATGCAAGTGTCAGACTTTGGCTGTCCAGTACTGTAACATCTGTCAAACATTCTAACAATCATTTCTGACTTCTCTATTCATAGTTTCTGGATTTTCCAAAATCTTACTCTGCCTAAAACAGTTTATTCTCAGGGAACAGAGTAAAGCATCTATACTTGGGATTGCATCCAGAGATATAGATATCCTTCTGTAAAATGCAGTTTTGATGGTAATATTATGATCTCTTCAGTTTCTGAATTGTTCCTATTTGTCCTTAATATTTCTGTAGTTACTTCATGTCTTAGTACTGTGTAATAGTACTCAAATGAATTTTCTTTATCATGTACTAGGTTTTCATTGTTTTAATCACATAATAATCATTTTCTATGTTCCAGCCTTGTAATAGTAACTCAGGCTATTGGCTTTCAAGTGGTTATCATTATTCTATACTTGTTTAGCTGCTTGGTCCAATGAGTGCACATGCTTAGCATGCACTGCTGCTCATATTAACAATGATAACAGAAGAAACAATAATAACCTGTGGGTGGATCCCACAGTAACACAATAAATTATATAACATAAAAGTACACTTACACTTTATGAAACACACACACCCTAATACAATAGCATTGATTCCCCCTGAACATAAAATGATAATTATTTAGTACACTCATTGGTCTTCAACATCAACTATCAAAGGAGAAATCAATCGTAAATAGGCAAATTTTGTGTGAGCATTTAGTTTATTAGACAGAAGCAACGAAGCGCGGTATTGGTGATGAAGGACGCCGGTAACCTCCGAAAGATGCTACAGGATTGATCTGTGGAAGAACCTCCGATCTGGAAGTGTTGCTCTGGAAGATCTCTGTCAAGGACTCAAGATACGATGTTGTTAAGGATGCATCTTGCATTGGCATAGCAGATACTGGCACTTCACATGGCGCTGAAATGGACTCCAATGTTGACGATCTTTCACTTTCATCGCTATTGCGAAAAAGGCGATAGAAATAAGTGACCACAACGAGGAGGTTACACACAAACAGGGATATAGCAGCCTAAAGAGCCGACAGTCTGAACTTCATGCGAGAATTGGACTAGTATGCACCAAATTACGCACCTCGAAATGAGCAGTAACAACCAACCAAATGAAATTGTTCTGAAGCATGAGGGCGATATGGACCATGTTGATCACTGTCACGAAAATGCCACAAGCAAAGATCGTCTGTATCAGCCGGGAATCGCGACGGGGGAGTTTCATTTTCCAAAGCATGTACATCGGAGCAGAAATTAACCATGTGTCTGCCGTAAGGTCAGCTAGATCGAAATCATGTAAGAATCATTTCTTGAATAAACATTCAAATACGCACTTGACAGCTCAAGATATCCTGTCGATTTGGGTACGCTGCACTTCCAGTCAATTACAGTGATAAATCCGCAGAAGAAAAGCTTCAGAATAAGCAGCGTAGCAGAGAATACACCGAAGAGGACACAAAAACCCTTTGCAGCCTTTTGGAAAGTCCCTAGTGCTAGCAGTCGGACGATTGTGACAGCGACGCTGAGGCGTGCTGACCTGGAAAGCATGTCATTAAAAAATGAATAAACGGAAACGGAGTCCTAGGTGGTGATGCGCCTCACCATAGGGCAACATTATTTGAGATGAAGGCAGTCCAATAAACAATACTAATAGTTTGAAAGGACAATGTTACTACAGTTGCATTGCTTTAGCAAGCTGCCGAAGATGCTTAAGATAGAAGGAAAGCTCACTTCGCAAAGCCAAAGGGAAAGCTAGATAAATAGCGAGTAACAGGATGTCACCAAACATCGATATCAACGCCCAGAAATCATCCCACCATAGACGACGTGTACGAAGTCGATGATATAGTCGAAAACAGGTCGAAAGGATCGCAATGATGTGCAGAATAACCAAAATAGGGTGAACGGCTATGCCGATACGGTATTCGTTAGTCGGATCATGAGAACAAACCATCATGCCGAAGTTACTCACCTTTCACAGTCGCAAGCGCGTGCTCATTTAGTGACTCCATGTTTCTTGATAGTGGTGAAGAAAGCGGAAATGATAATGGGTTGTATCATGAATCTCGACGTCGTCTTTATATATAAGGCCAATGGATCAACGGACGTAAGGTGTCATCCAGGAATGGGGCATCGATTTAGCTTTGAATGGGCGTCGAGAACATTAAAATAGCCCACAACTAATTGGGTATTCAGGCACTATCGAAGAGGCTCTTCCATAATACCAGACATCCATCGTCACCAGAACAACTACTGAGTTGAAACGGGTCGAATAATGGTGCATTAGAGGAGAACCAAATATAAATTGGCATCGAGCCAACAACCAGAGTAGGGGAGACTTCGCCAAATTCCCTGGAGGACGTTTCAGTGTAAAATTAAATGGATTCCCGCTTCAATCTATTTTGAGGATTTATATAGGATGTTCCTAATTTCATTGTTACCTCCGGTCGTGGGCAAGTCTGGAGCAAGCCGCTAAGCTAAACAGCAAGAGTTTCCGAGAAAATAGGAAAGAGACTTCATCTCTTCATTGACGAATATTCGCTCCGGGTTATGAAAAGCCTATATAGCTGTAGCAGCACAAGGATGTTGGGACTGAAATTCAAAATCAGGAGAGAGCAAATACACGAACTTAGTCACAGCGATACATGGAAAGCCATCAAGCTAAAGACACCTGTAAAATTAGTGTGTCAATCCACCTCTCAAACTTGAATCCAACTTTCTCCAAATGCCCAACTTTCTTGAACTCCCATCAGGCATACCAGTCCCGTAGCCCGTATCCACCGTTACTGCTGTTGACCTCGTCCAGGGACATAATGGCCAGAGCCTGAGTGATCTGCGGTGACTTATATGGCTCCTCGCAGTTCGCCTCCGGAGGAAAGTGCAATGCGATGGGAGTTTTCAGTCCTGCCATCAAGGCTCCCATGAGCACTAAACTTACGCCACTTCGGCGCTGGTTGGGAAGAACATAGACAGTCATTTCGACTGTACGGCGATACCCTTGCTTTCTTGGAATATGCCCCGTCGCGTAGGCATACCCTAGCACTAGTTCTCTCTCGACCTGGGGTTTAATGAATACAATAAACGGTAGCTGTTCTGATTTGACTGCCTCGAAGATCCCGTCCATAGATGCCTATGAGATGGTCTCCGTGCGGAACGTCGGGACGGACTTCAGGATATAGCGGTTGAGTATGGTGGTTATTTGCGGTACATCGCCGATGGTAACAAGGCGATTAGAGAACTCTGAAAAGGAACTCATGGTAGGAAAAGAGAGGAGAGATGTCGACGTCTTGGAATAAGACGGCGATCGCGGCGATTTATCTTTTGAAGTTCGACGGTACGATCGGCTAGTACTGCTAACTTCAAATTGAGCGTGCCATGTGGCACCGTCTCGGTTAACCGCCTGTTCAGGGACATACTCCCGGGATTTTTTGATCCGGAATTTCTGTTCCTTACCTCCTCCCGCCTCTCCTCTGCTTTTAGATGTGCCTAATCCGCAATCTCCTATATTCTAAGTCCTCAGAAGTACATCTCCCATGTACATTGTGGCTCGGGACAAGATCTATAGCCATGTAGTGTCTCCTCAAGATGCTATAAATGCCTGACATTAAAGAATGTTGTATCGTCATTGGAATGATATGTGCGACATTCGGAGTTGCTAAGGTGAGCGTGTCCCTTACGATGACCACACAATAATACATGTTTTAGCATTGCTGATGCTCGGGAGCGGGATGCGTGCCCCTGAGTGGCGAGTGTGTGACGTCGTGCCAGGTGGTCAAAGTCCCTGCCAATAACTCGGAGTTGAGTGCAATTTACAACCTTGACCACTGCGTCAATCCTTAAACTTCAAGCATGACGTAATTCAATGCCATTAATCTGGCATTGATGAAGTACTTGTTTGCTGAAAATTTGTAGTACAATACATGCAAATTCAAGATCACTTCAATATAAAGCATAAGGTCGCAGCATGTTACCTACAAACATTAGTGCTACATGTTTATAAGAAATTGTACTGCATTTTTTGTGTACAAAAATGCTCTTTAGCTGCAGATGGTGTGTCTATGAGCACCAAACAATGGTACTAAATGTTGAGTTGCAGTGATCCTTAAGTCTTGCATAATTGGCAGTCATGGGCGGTGAGCGTCGGTGGGGCGGGATGACATAACTCAGGTACCCCGGAAGCTGGGAAAATATCCAGGTAACCGGTACAGCTGGCTTATATATACCTCCGAAAGTGAGCCGGAAGAAATTCTCGATATTCTTCCTCAGTCACTGTAGGTTTCTCAAAACGAGGGTTTCTGTCAACACAAGGGTTTCTAAGTAAATTAATCCAGTCCAGGCCATAGCTTTTGAAGTTAATTTTCTAGCCTCCAGCTGCCGAGAATCTGTAAAAATCGCGATCCGCATGTGCCTTGATAATGTTGTCATAACGAAGGTCTATTTGAAGGTTCCTGGCGCCCACCACCCATGTGTATCAGGTATGTATCAGGTAATTGCGGAAGCGTACATGAGGATAAAAATCACCCAAACTCTCGACGAAGGAGACAGTGGATTTGCGGCAGAAGTCAGAGAACAACAAGGAGCTGACAGTTGAGGAGCTAAGAGGATGGCTGCAGGTGCACCCCGTGCGCAATGAGACGACGCACTTGTCGAGCTTGGCGGATCCAGCGATGGAGGGCGGGGGGTTGTTTTAGATCAAGGCGCATCCGCGGCCAGTGACTAAGTATGCTGAAGTAACCTCGTGGATGTTTCTCCCGAGTATGTGTAGCTTCATGCGTGGTTCTACTGAGTATGTGTATCCTCATCGCTAGTACTTTGTAACTTTAAAACGCAACAATAACTAATTAACATTGCCCCGAGACCATACTAAGCCATAGAAGTAACCTCCACACACGCATTATCCTCTCCAGGTGTCGAATAAATAACACACCTACGCCTCAGCTGCTCTAATTATCGGTCTTGCTGAGTATTAGGCCCCGCGAGCACGCACCCTAGTTGTTAGGCGCAACAAGCATGTATGTCCCCTCAACAGGGTTCCCCAGTCCCGTCTCCGCCGCGAACGTGCTAATATTGAATTGGAGAATGCTCGTCGACGCATTGATGAACGTCTGCGACTTGAATGCCACCGACTGCTCGAAGAGGAGGAAGATGTACCTATCCAAGACCCAATGCCCGTTAAATCGCTGTCACACCTCACAGAATGAGACATTCACCGATGCGCAGGGCTCCCTGGAGGCGGCCCCGAGGAAAAAAGCCCGACACCGCCGGCGTGCTATTGACCAACTTCTCATAGGGCAAGTCCCTAATACCCTTCGGGCTGAACCCGCCTCCGAGGAAGTGCCGCACCTCCCCCAGGCTGCGGTTGATGGGCGAGGGCGCGTCGGGGTCGATCATAGTGACGACGAAGGGGCCTTTGTAGCTTTTCCCAGAGATGCCGAAGACGGGGGCAAGGGTGGTGTCTAGGAAGAGGGGGGGGGGGGGGGGGTTAGTATGTAATATTTATATTTAGCAGAGGGTGTTGGGGATGGGGATGGGGGGACAGGGAACGTACCGTTCAGGGCAACGTGCAGCCCCGCATGGACGTTCACCGACACCTTGGCTTTCTGCGGGAAGGTGACATCGAGGAGGATCTTGGGGTTGAATTTGATGCCCAAGTCATCCGGAATCTACCATTCAAATTCAGTCAGCACAGTCCACAGTTCGTGTTAAACATAAAGAGGAACATGACGATGAAACGAAATGAAGAAACACGAAGATGAAAGAAGAATTTGGAAAGAAGAAACACCTTCACATCCTCAAAAACCTTCTTCACCTGACTCAATCTCGTGTCGAACGCATGCACAGCGAGGAGAGGGAGTAGGATGGAGATGGCGGTGGAGAAGCGCTTTTTTCTACTGGTGCTAGTCCTGGTGTTCGAAGACTAGGAGGAGGATCTGCAATTAAAATGCGGATTGTCACCACCATAAGCACAAGTGCCCACTACTTATACCACTCCCACTGGCCGGCGAGATGGTGCATTAGCTATGTTCATCATACATCGAGTGGTGTGGAGTGAGGTGGAGGTTCAGGTTGCCAAGAACAGCTGATATGAGTAAACTGCATCCCCTCGAATCGGGTTCTGGGGATGTCAATCCTATGCCCTTGAAATAACAAGTATCCTCGAGCACGCAGGACACCTGCAGGGAAATCGGGATTTGTAAGACTCCCGCTGGGAGATTGGGCTTCAATGCTGCTTTATTGCTGCATGCGTGCATTGGGGCATGGTAACAGAGGATTGGCGCATCAGCACATCAGCATCCTGGGGGCTAAGCCTTGAGCCAAAGCGCGTTTGGCGGTGTTACGAGAATAGCCATAGGCGCCTAGAAGTGCTGTGCGTCGTGTTACTGTGCGCCTACGAGTCCAGATCCAGGTCCAAAAACAGTGCTCCGAAGAGATTCCTTCATCGCACCTCCTAGAACACAGATATATAATCACGCCACAAGAGAACAATCTGCAACGTACATAACGCCAAGTTGAAAGCCGTCTGATACGCTTTTTTAAAATTATATATCCTAGGGAAAATACTTTACGCATGAAGTAATCTGATGCGCACTGCCGATGATTATTCACTTGGATACGGCACTTGGGTGTTTCTTCCGAATATGTGTAGCTTCATGCGTGGTTCTGCTGAGTATGTATAACCTCCTGGATATTTCTCGTCAGTATGTCGACAGTGCTTTGTAACTTTCAAATGCAACAATAATCAATTAACATTGCCTAGAGACAATACTAAGCTATAGAAGTAACCCCCACGCACGCATTATCCCCCCCAGGTGTCGAATAAATAACACACCTACGCCTCTACTGCTCTGCTCCACTCTAATTGTTAGTCTCGCTGAGCATCAGGCCCCGCGAGCACGCACTCTAGTTGTTAGGCGCAACAAGCATGTAAGTCCCCCCAATAGGGTTCCCCAGTCCCGTCGCCGCCGCGAACGTGCTAATGTTGAATTTGACAATGCTCGTCGACCCATTGACGAACGACTGCGTCTTGAACCCTGCCGACTGCTCGAAGAGGAGGAAGGTGTACCTACGATTCGACATAAACCCCAATTAGACTGTGGAAAAAAATATCACAAAACTCGAAGAACCACCCACCGATGCGCAGCGCTCCCCGGAGGCGGCCCCGGAGGATAGAAGTCCGACACCGCCGGCGTGCTATTGACCAACTTCTCATAGGGCAGGTCCCTAATACCCTTCGGGCTGAACCCGCCCCCGAGGAAGTGCCGCACCTGCCCCAGGCTGCGGTCGATGGGCGTGGGTGCGTCGGGGTCGATCATGGCGACGACGAAGGGACCTTGGCAGCTTTTTCCGGAGATGCCGAAGACGGGGGCGAGGGCGGTATCTAGGGAAGAGGGGAGGTTAGTATGTAATTATATTTAGCAGAGGGAGTTGGGAATGGGAGGGACGTACCGTTCAGGGCAACGTTCAGCCCCGCATGGATGTTCACCGGTGCCTTGGCCTTCTGCGGGAAGGTGACATCGAGGAGGATCTTGGGATCGAATTTGATGTTCAAGTCACCCGGAATCTACCATTCAAATCCAGTCAGCACAGTCCACAGTCCGTGTTAAACACAAGGAGGAATATGGGGATAAAACGAAATGAAGAAACACACCTTCGCATCCTCAAAAGCCTTCTTTACCTGACTCAGGCTCGTGTCGAACGCATGCACAGCGAGGAGCGGGAGCAGGACAGATATGGCAGTGGTGAAGCGCATTTTTCTACTAGTGCTAGTCCTGGTGTTCGAAGGGCTAGGAGGGAGGATCTGCGGTTGGAATGCGGATTGCCACCACCACAAGCACAACTACCCACTATTTATACCACTCCCACTGGCCGGCGAGATGGCGCGTTAGCTATGTTCATGATGCATCAGGTACGCGGAGCGAGGTGGAGGGGGGTTCAGGTTGCCAAGAACAGCCAAATACCGAGTAAACTGCCTCCCCCTCGAATCGAGCCCTGGAGATGTCAGTGCTATATGTCCATGAAGCAACAAGTATCCTCGAGCACGCGGGACGCTTGCAGGGAAAATTGGGATTTGTAAGACCCCCCCGCTGGGGACTGGGCTCCAATGCCGCGTTGCTGTTGTTGGGTGCGTGTGTGCGTTGGGGCTTGGTGACAGAGGACCGGGGCATCAGCGTATCAGGATACATTCCTCGAGCCAAGGCGGGTTTGCGGGCGAAATTAAAATAGGATTTTAGGGCGTCTGCTGGTGCTGTGCGGCGTCTGTGAGTCGTCACATTAGAGTCAGGTCCAAAGAATGCTTCGAACAGGGGAACAGATTCCCTCACCTAGTGCTTCTTCTTCTTCTTCCAAGCTCCTCGAACACAAACCCTACGTTCCAAGAGAAAACGGGCCGCAACGCACATGACGCCAAGTTGAAAGCTGTTTGACAAGGATTACTCACCTGGATACGACAACGACATTCTGGCAGACCCGGGTAAAAGCAACTTTTGTTTAGTGGACGGCAAGCAGGGTGGAGCAAGTCCCGATGTTTCAGCACTCAGCGCGCACAGAATAACGGGTGCATTGGATATTATAAAACGCAGAATTGATTATCGCAATATAGCGGTCACTGGTAGTGGTATGTTGGATAGTGACATCATGAATTTGGGCGGGCGCTTATTAGGTTGGACACGGAGTGAGAAATGCTGTGTGCTTTCAGCAATTGCGCGATTGGTATTAGGTGAGAGGTGTGGACACGCTGCGCCGACGACGGGAGGAGAAATCCGGCAGGGTGGGAGGGGTGGGGGATGCCGCGGTGGATGGAGATACGGCGGTCGTAGACTGAACGCAGGTTTGCTGCGAGGAGAGTATCATCGGTGCGCGAGGAGCCGAACTAGCACAACCAGAGGTCCAGAGGCAGGAGCGTAATGCAAGAGAGGCAGTTAAGCCACTTTTAAGCCGTCGTCTCCCGCCACACCTTCACCTGCCCCGAGGCCACCTTCTCCCTCTCCACATTCCTCCTCACCGCCCCCTCAATACCCACTAACACCTTCTCCAACCCCTCCCCCATCCAATACTTTCTCTCCTCCTCCCCCAACCTCTGCGCGCCCCACTCTCCCTCATTCACACCCTTATCCCTGGGCCCGACTCCCAGCTGTAGCCTATGGAACCCCCCGTCATCCCGGAGACACGACATCATATTCTGTACGCCCTTGTTTTCCATCGAGTTGCCGCCTGTGGTGAGCAGGACCTCGCGGGGGGGAGGAGGGGCGAGTCGAACATGAGGAGGAGCAGGGGCGGGGATTTTCCGAATTCGCGTTGGAGGATTGTGCGGATGGAGGGGCCGGTGTGCTCTGTTAGGTAGCATGTGAGGGGCGAGGGGGAAGGTAAGAGGGGTTTGTGGATGGAGAGAAGGGGAGGCGCATGGGACTTGAAGATCGTCAGCGTTGCGCGTGTGTTGCCGAGCAGCACCTCCTTGTCTCCCCGGTATCCTTGCAGCGTAGACATTAGGGGAATTTCGAGCCGCTTAGAGAGGGAGTCTACGATCAGGTGACCAAGGCTGCCAGGTTGTGGTGAATTTAGTCATGAACGCGAGTATTAGGAGGAGGGAAATACGAACCTCTGGCGCGTCCCGGGTTTGGGGAGGACTCCGAGGCCGGTGACGAGGAGTTTGGGGAGTGTCACGGACATGGTCTAAGTTATTAGGTAGGGTTATGGTCGTAATGTCATTGAATCCATGAGCCAGACGAGCGCGATGGTGAGCGTCCAGAGCAACATCCCGTCGTTTGTTTGAAACCCAAGCCAACACACGCACGCGCAAACAGCGCTATCTAATCTTCCCCTAGGCTTATCTACAGCCGACGTATCGTCCAACAATCCTCGATATGATAGGAGTCCCGCTGCTCTTCCCACCGCCCACCACCACCACGCACGATGCACCTCCTCCCGCGCGAGGAAGCAAAGCTCCTCCTGCACCACGTAAGCCCCCTCTTCTTCCTCTCGCATCGCCACACCACTCACCCTTTCCCATTCTCCCGGTCCCCCTTAGGCCGGCTTCCTCGCCCAAAAGCGCCTCGCTCGCGGGGTGCGCCTCAACCAGACCGAAGCCGTCGCCCTCATCGCCTCCGTCCTGCAGGAGCGCATCCGAGATGGCAAACATTCGGTCGCGGAGCTGATGCAGCACGGGAAGACGATGTTGGGAAGGAGGCATGTGCTGCCGAGTGTGCCGCGGCTGTTGCATGAGATTCAGGTGGAGGGGACATTTGAGGATGGGTGAGTGGGGTTTTGTTTGTTTTTGTTCGTGTTGTTTGGAGAGAGGATGGACATGGGCATGGTGCCAGCGAGTAGGATCGGTTGTTCTGTGCGTTATCTCGCGTGACGCCACCAGGATTCTCTCTAGCTGTTGGTCCTTCACTACCACTAGCGTCAGTCGCTCATGACCCAACACGGATCTACTAACGAAACACCACGTCAAAGGACTACCCGCCGATCCTTCTTCTCGGCGCCTAAAGCCGTCTTCAGAACAGTCCCTTCTTGCTTCTTCCCCTTCGTTCTTCTTCTGTCAGGAGACGACGGGTAGTGCTTAGTGCTTGCAGGGACGCGGACGCTGTGCCCGGTTCTATTTCTAGAAAATGGTGCACGGTTATTATAGTGCACGCTGGTTGGCAGTGCCGGCGAGCAGTATCGGACTCCCTCATTCTGTGCGCCGGACATGTGCTGCCACCAGGACGCTGGCATGTTTTGAATGCCGGCTGTAAGACATTCACAGTACAGTACCATGTATAGGTCTATCGTGCTCTAACAGGAGAAGCACCTCTTCCCGTCTAGCTTCCCTCGCAGCACCCAAGTCCGTGTTCAAAACCTTCTCCTTTACTTTTTTTCCTCTTCTCTTTCTCTTTCCCTCATCACACATTTTTTCAATGCTAACCCCTCCACAGTGTATTCCTCGTAACAGTGCACGACCCCATCTGCACTGAATCTGGAGATCTCTCCGCCGCTTTGTACGGCTCCTTCCTCCCTCTCCCGCCTGACGACCTCTTCCCCGTCCTCCCCGTCGAGGCGTATGCGGCGGAGAAGCTCCCCGGGGCCATAATTGCTAAAAAGGAGCGTATTGTGCTTAATAAGGGACGACAGAGGGTCAGAGTAAGGGTGACGAATAATGGAGATCGGCCAGTTCAGGTAGACTTTCCCTCGTGTCCTGTGCAGGGGTTGAACAAAAGATTGATCAATGGGAATCACAGATCGGCTCGCACTACCACTTCATCGAAACGAACCCCTCCCTCTCCTTCGACCGCCTCCTTTCCTACGGCAAACGACTTGACATCCCCTCCGGCACCGCCGTGCGCTTCGAGCCGGGCGACACCAAGTCCGTCACGCTCGTCTCTATCTCCGGGGCTAAGATCGTATCCGGGGGCAACCTCATCGCCCCTGGGCGCGTGGACTTCTCCGACCTGCGCAAGGAGGAGATTCTGCGGGGGCTGCTGCAGAGGGGTTTCGCGCATGTGCCGGAGCCGGGCGCGCTGGAGGTAAAGGAGGACACGGATATGGGGAGGGAGGCGTATGTCGCGATGTTTGGCCCGACGGTGGGGGATAGAGTGAGGTTGGGGGATACGGAGCTGTGGATTGAGGTCGAGCATGATGAGGTGGGTCTCTCTCTTCTCTTGTGTCCTGTTCTTGCTTTTTTGTGAACTGATGATTTGCGTTTTGGGCGGACAGACGGTATATGGAGATGAAGTCAAGTTCGGCGGGGGGAAGACGATCCGCGAGGGCATGGGGCAGGCGACGGACCGCTCGAGCGACGAGACGCTCGATTTGGTTATCACAAATGCGCTCATTGTGGACTGGTCGGGGATCTACAAGGTACCTTCTTCCTCTCTCTTTGCTTCTCATCCAGCTCTAACACCTCCCCCACAGGCAGACATCGGCATCAAAAACGGCCTCATCGCCGGCATCGGCAAATCCGGCAACCCCGACATTATGCCCCGCGTGCACCCCTCCCTCCTCATCGGCTCCTCCACCGAAGTAATCGCCGGCGAAAAGCTCATCCTCACCGCCGGCGCCGTCGACGCACACATCCACTACATCTGCCCGCAACAAGTCGACGAGGCGCTCGCCGCGGGGACCACGACGATGATCGGGGGCGGCACTGGGCCCAGTGCGGGCACGAACGCGACGACGTGCACTAGTAGTCCTTTCTATATGAGGCATATGCTGAAGGCGACGGATGGGTTATGTATGAATTTTGCGTTTACGGGGAAGGGGAATGATGCGGGCGGGACGGCGATGGAGGAAGTGGTGAGGGCGGGCGCGGCGGGGTTGAAGTTGCATGAGGATTGGGGGTCGACACCGGCGGCGATTGGGAAGGCGCTGGATGTGGGGGATAAGTATGATGTTCAGGCATGTATTGGTTTTTTTTTTTAGTGTTTTTTTTTTTGGGATCTAATTTGGAGGTGTGATAGGTGAATATTCACACAGATACGTTGAATGAGAGTGGGTTCGTGGAGAGTATGTGTCTTGCTGTTTGATTTGCTGTTGGTACTAAACATCAACTTTGTAGGCACTATTGCGGCGTTCGGCAACCGGACGATCCATACCTACCACAGCGAGGGTGCTGGTAAGCACTCTTCCATATATTCATTCATCCTCGGTGTTAAAATGCAATTATAGGCGGCGGCCACGCACCCGATATCATCGTCGTCTGCGGGCTGGACAACGTTCTCCCCTCATCCACCAATCCAACCCGGCCGTACACCAACAACACGCTCGACGAGCATCTGGATGTATGTCCACCTACTCCTCGCGTCGTATACACCCACTCACTACCCACAGATGCTTATGGTCTGCCACCACCTCGACAAATCTATCCCCGAAGACCTCGCCTTTGCCGAATCCCGCATCCGCGCGGAGACCGTCGCCGCCGAGGATCTCCTGCACGACACCGGCGCCATCTCCATGATCAGCTCCGACTCGCAGGCAATGGGGCGCGTCGGTGAGGTTGTGAGCCGCACGTGGCGCACCGCGAGCAAGATGCGAGAGGTCAGGGGCCCGCTGGTAGAGCTTGGTGACGCGGAGGGCAGAGATAATGGGAGGGTGAAAAGATATGTGGCCAAGTATACTGTTAATCCGTGAGTGGTTTGGTTTTAGGGAGATTTTGGGGCTGATGGGGATACGGGTAGGGCGGTTACACATGGGATTAGCCATCTTGTGGGGCAGGTCGCGGTGGGTACGCTGGCAGATCTCGTCCTGTGGAAGCCAGAGAACTTTGGCGCGAAACCGGAGATGGTGTTAAAGTCTGGCGTCATCGCCTGGGCGCAGGTAAGCCAGCTCATACTTATCTTCCGCAGTGGCATATATTGACGCCCTCAACCCAGATGGGCGACGCGAACGCTTCCATTCCTTCCGTGCAACCCTTCTTCTCCAAGCCCATGTGGGGCGCCAAGCCGGCTTCTGCTGCGCTTAACTCCGTCTCTTTCGTCTCACAAATCTCCCTCGCCTCCGGCACTATCGCGTCGTACGGCCTCGCGAAGCGTTGCGAGCCCGTGCGTGGGTGCCGGACGGTCACAAAGAAGGACATGAAGTGGAATGACAAGACGCCGAAGATGACTGTGGACCCGGAGAGCTATGAGGTGCGCGCGGATGGGGTGCTGCAGGATGTGCCGCCTGCAGAGAAACTCCCGCTGGGGAGGGTGTATAATCTGTTTTAGGTCATGGAGTGGCGAAGGTCGGACATGAAACATCCAAAGGCACGGAATCCTCGTCGAATTGTAAGAGTAGCGAAGTATCTAGTTTCATTCAGGAACAAAGGAAATGTAGTATGCAACTCGGAATTCGGTTTACCTGCGCGGTGTGTGAATGGCAATACCAAAATTTCATGTCATGATCATTGTGCTGTCGTACATCTTGTATAAATGTAAATATAATAGTTGGAACCCGAGCCATAATTCACCTAGCAGAGCCTCATGCCCTTCACCAAAGTGTCACCATGCTCACAACAGGAAGAGCAGTCTCATCGCCAGAATCAGGCTCATCGTCATACATATCGTCAAAATCATCGCGGTCAACAAGCCTAAGGCTCTCAGGTATGTCTTCATCGACATCCATAAAATCTTCCTCGGGCTCATCGACGACCATACTGTCAAGAAAGAGCGTGAATTCGGATTGCGGCTCGGTCTTCACTTCGATTTTCCAAGGTCCTAGCCCGATGCGCATCTGCCGGTATCTCAGCGCGAGCAACTTCTTGCGTAGGGTGTCTTCTTTGCAGTCTCGACAGTGACGGGTGCTATTCAGGAAGTGCTTCGGGTGTTCTGGGCAGCCTTTGACATCGCAGGAGCTGAAGTGACTTTAGTACACGGTAAAGCATAGAATAACAAGAATGGGCGTACTTTCGAGAGCGACGATAGGCCATCAATTCACACAGCTGCGTTTTCAATTTGGTAAGGTGGCAATGGCCATGGACGCTACGCGGAAGACATCTCCAGGCTTGACATGGTGCGCTCTCCCTGAGAGGATTGAAAGGCGAAGGCATTATCGTGGCGTGCGGCTCACGCCGTCTCCGCTGATCCAGGTATTTTACAAAGTTCCACCTCTGGTGCTGGATACTGGCATTCAAGACTTGGGGAGAATTGTGTGGATAAAAGATTAGGCCCTGATCGGCGTCATTATCGTAGTCATCAAAAACAAGGGACTGCAGCGAAGAATCAGCGTCAGACGAGTCTAACAGCCCAGAATGCCCTAGAAACGGAGAAGAAAGAAGATCACTGTTGTCGCAAAGGGGAACAATCTGCAATGAAAAATCAGTGGTAGCTAAATCTTCCAGCTCGCGACAACTCGTAGCAGGAGAAGAAGGCACTTCCACGTTGTCCTCAGAAATAAGGGGCTGCAACGAAATGCACGAAGTATAGAAGTCACGTCCCTCAGAAAGACGCCGAGCCGGAGAAGGAGGCGCAGTTGGAGTTTCTTCTTCTGTGCTTAGAATTGGATTCGGCTGAAAAAGAGGATTGGGAAGACACAGCGAGGGGCAAATCGGGCGGTTACACGTAACAATTACTTGCGGCCGAGAAACAGGATTGGGAGGACGTAGCGGGGGCGAAAACGGGCGATTTCGTTCAGTAGCAGTAGATTCGTCGACGACCGTATGGATATCGCCACTTAAAGAGACTTGTCCAAAATCATGGTCATTCATCGGGAAAAAGGTTTCAACTGCATCGGAGCTTTTCATGAGAGATGAGAGAAGTACATCTTGATCGGCTGGCCAACTTTCAGAAGAACTAGCAGTCGGAGAAGTCTTTTCTATGTCAGAGCGCTTGGTCGAGGCATTATCATTCTTGAAAAGGTCTGCAGGAGACTGACGGACTTCGGGAATACCATAGCTTGTTGGATGGCGAGAATGGATCAAAGAGCTTGATCTGGATTTGGAGCTGGGACTTGAACCAGAACTTGTGCCAGTGTTTGAGCCAAAACTTGAGCAGGAGGACCAAAAGACTTTTTCTTTGTTTGTAGCCCTAATCTTAAGAACGGTACTCTTAAGCGCATTTGGTGAGGGTTTAGCATCATATGGATCACAAGTGCTTGAATGGTGATGAGGATCAACAGAATGCCCAGCAGATGGCGCGCGATGAGACCTTTTCTTTTCCGAGTGTACCTTAGTATCGATAAGAGGGGATTGTTGAACTGGAGAAGTAATAGCTTTGGATGATGGGAACCAATCTTTCGAGTCTAGGATGTCCGACTGATCAATATCTGAAAAGGTGCTTGCGGGATCCAAACACTTACCTGCTAATGAGTAACTATCTTTCCTTGATGACTCGAGCCATGCCAGTACACAGGCAGTGAAATCGTCAGGGTCTTGGTAATGGAGCATAATAGTTTAGTAGGAGTGATAAAGGGATGAAAGCGGGGGAAGCAAGCAGCAGCAAGCAGAGCAGCAGACTATAAAGGGGGGCTAGTGTGGCGCAGCATCAAAGGGACCCCCATTCGGAAGTTGGAACAGCAAAGCGAGCTTCAGCTTGACATATATTATGCCTCCACTCACATTTGATGCGTTTTTCCAAAGAAAAGCGTTGTCAAAGATTGATAAACGATCTCTACCCCCGTTCCAGCCATGGACGTTGCCAAAAAGTGATCTTAGTTACAAGAAACGGGACAAAAAGCTGAGGCACTTACTGATTTCTGAGATTTCAGTCAAAGCTGGAAAGCGATGCGGAACCGTTTGGGAACAATGGAAGAAATGACAAGTGGTTTGTCAATTGTGTCCTCAACTTCGTCACCATTATCAACCTTGAAATCTGTGACAAAACGCGTTACTATACAAACACGTGTTCGGGACCAAGCGCGTTCCCCGATATAATTAGACGGCCAATTCAAGCCCTAACATCACGCACGTGTCGTAGGAGTGAAAATAAGTGATTGAGATAATAAGTGATCGTACAAAACATTGACTAAGTGAAGAGGATTATAGTCAAAATGGGTGTTTTTAACTCCTTATCTTCCTCAGTGGAAAGTTAAGAATGAGGTCTTCAGATCTTCAAGCATTCTAGTTGAATGGAAACGTACGGACGAATCAATATTGCTTTGCGTACGCTGCCTACGGTTTTTGAGGTTAACAACTGGCTGTGAATGGCCCAGAGTGCGTCGAGAGTCTAGAAGACTACCACTGTCCCCAAAACTATTTCTTGTCAATTCATCGCTGAATATGCGAAGGTGCGCATTCTCTGGATCGTCTTCGACGGTAAATCAGACCTCGCACTCGTCGTAGGATGACTGCGTGGCATGATCTGCGAAACCCAGTACCTCTGGAGTCTTAATCCCACTGTTAATTTCGAATCTATATGATGCCAGCCCAGGTGTCTTCGGAAATGTCGGTTTGGGGGCGTAATAGGCGTTGACCTTCCCAAGGTCTTCGGGGCTAAGTATCGCTGCCCTGAGATCAGGCGTTGATGTGTGCTTGCTAGGTGGTCTAGGTTTTCGCAATTTAGACGATGAAGCCATCTTCTTGTTGCAAATGTCGTCATAAAGAACTTGAAAGCTCTTTTCAGTACCCGGGGTAGCAACTGCTGTTGATGTCTGAGGCTTGTTTTTTCTATAATAACTGATGGAATTAAACTGAATGCTGTCTAAAGCGTTAGATGAAATGAATTATTACTTTATGGAGCCAAAGCACCAGAGTCTTCCACTGCGTGACTTTGTTGATGGAGTAGCGGAAGGAGGTGATGCATCAAATTCTTGAACCGAGGAGCGAGAGGAAAAATCCGCTTGAGAGGAAAGCCTGGTTGAAGAAGAGATGCTGTTGTTCTGAAACTGTTACTTGAGTGCTAAGAGCTAAAGAACACGGAACTAGAAAAGTTCTCACCTCTGTCTGATTATGCCACTGATGCCATAATTCGTCTATTTTCCGGTGAGAAACCCGATTCTCTGAATACGGAATCGGAGGGCATGATGGTGTGCTGGGACAAGTGCGAAGACTTTTATCAAGATTTAGGTATGAGATATGAACGCCTGGCTTCATGATGCTTGATGTAAGTTGAGAAATACAAGTACTTGAAGGATTGTTGATAAGTCGATGAATAGGCCAACAAGAGATAAGATGCGTAGATCGCGTGCTAAGAAAGCATATTAATGGATAGCGTTTTGAGTTTAGAGGTGCAGGGTTAATGTAAAGTGCCACAGGATGCATCGAGAGGGGAATGGGGGAATGGGGAAGAAGGGACCGAGTGTCGTTCGGAAGGCCACGGTCGCTTTTTGAACCACAGTGAAAACTCACGGAGATTCATTTCATTGTCAAGGTGGTCATAATTTTTTGAGATAATGGAGCAGACGCCCCGCAGAAGTGCCACCGTTCATCTTCTACACCGTGGTACTTTGGCCACCCTTGACAATTTTTTAAAACTTCGTTAACGGTCAGACATACGCGAACTTCATTAAGTTCACTGAGGGTTTATCTATTTTTCTTCCAGAAAAACAAGTAAATATTAGATGTTTAGAAGAATTTATTCCAGATTCTTGCAATGATTCTCTATATTCATACATTTTCGGCTCTCTTTGTCCAGAATCAAGCATGGCCACAAACTACACGAACTGAACAGATTTAGACAATAATTTCAACAACTGCAAATAAAGCGAACGCGTCGCCGCATCACGCTACCGACGCGTTTTGTGGTCGGCAGATCACCATGCGCACGGTGGATAGGAGCAAATGCTCGAGTGATAGCTCAACTCTGAGATATGGATGCTATAATATCTTTAAATATTGCCTGGGAGTGTATTCCAACTCAATCATTGCTATTTAATCGAGAGTAGAGAAAGAAACTTGGTCATCGTTTGCCCGCGGCCCGCTGATGCTCATTCAATAGGCTTTCCCACTGGTTCTTCAGACGGCTATCAAAATTTAATCTTGTACTAGGAAATAATGTTATACCAGTACGGAGGAATTTATTCCTTTTCGAGGAGGACGAGAGTTTATCGCCCTGAAACAGTTATAAAATTTCGAGTCCAAGATATAAACGACGGGGGCTACATAAAATGATGCCTGAAATGCAATCTCAAGACTCTCAGATCAATTGGACGCATTGTCTCACCAGGTAAGGACAGCAATAAGGCCTCTATTTCTTCCTGCGGCCACTTCGAAATGGCCCTCAAATACTCCAGGCTCGTACACCCATACTCGAGGAAGTGGGGTAAGTAACGTTCCATGGAGGGTTCACACGATTGGAGGAATGCCTTGACATCAGCTATTTGACTTGTATCGCTGGGAGCGGTACTAAACGCGACCGTGGGTTTATCTTCGGATAAAGAAGGTGGAATCTGCGAGGTCG
>JASFDH010000689.1:0-20509 GCA_036937195.1 Nidularia pulvinata
GAGAATAATAAGAGTTCTTGACACATAATAAAAGTAGCGGAAACGAGAGCGGAAGCGTAACTGAGCAGAAGTGTTCATAGAGACGGTAATTGTATCATGAGCATTAAATAATAAAAACAATAGTTCGGCGTTTAGCGATGAATGGAAACAGGCAGAAATATCGGGGAATCATATCGGAGAGTGTTGGAAGATGTCGGAAAGGATTGTGGATGTAACACAACTACATCTCATACACTTCCCTATCCAGAGCAGCTAGGACCAAATTGCTGAGTGTCAATGAGGACCTCATCATATCCAATGGCTTTCTGGTAGCAAGGGGCCAGGACAGATTAGGCAAAGCAAACATCTCCATCCTGAAATAGATGGACACTGCTTCTATTGCTGTTAAATGCATCCATGCTCATCATAGCAATGCTCATGCAGGTGTGCTGGAATCCCACTACTGTGTTGTGCAACAACTAGGTGCCTTGCTTTCCTGAACTGTTGCAGTCCTATATGACATGCAGCAATGCACAGCCTCAGCCAATGAACACCTTCATGATGTCATATACCAAAAACCAGATCATACTTCTGATATCCTTCTGACTATTCCTGACCCCTTTTCTGATATTTCCAACTAAAGTGTTCTGTGCCTTTCCAGCCCCAGTTAGAGCACCCATCCAAGCACTTGTTTACTCCATCCTCTTCTTCCCCCATAGGTGGCCAAACATGTTGCTTTCAGTGCAGTGAAAGTGGGCATCTCCCCAAGGACTGCACTGCAACCTCCACTAAGGCTGGACATGCCCCTGCAGCTCTTTTCTCAAACCCCAGGTCACCCAACAGCCTCACAACTGCAAGTGGTAGCATGTACTGCTTCCATTTTGCTGCCTCCTCTTGTGCTTGTGGCTCTGCCTGCATCTACCATCATGGGTGCTCTGTCTGTGATGATAGAGATCATGGTGCCCACCTCTGCTCCTACAGCCTCTGACCCAAGAGAGGTCACCACACCTCTAATTCCTGGCCAGATTGAGGAACTCCTCTAGACTCTTGGTATCCTTGAGATCTGGAAACACATTGTCTCCAGCCTCCACACTGGTTTTAATGTAGGGATCAGCTAACCCTTACTGCAATGCTGTCTATTTTGAGAATCATGCCTCTTCCAATCTTAACTCTTCCTTCATTGATTTGTATATTGCTACCAAGTGTTTGGCAGGGAGATACTCTGCCCCCCACACACCCTTACAGTGAATAAAACAGTAATTTGGACACATCTTAAATGTGTCCATACATGACATCCAATTTAGATTAATACCCCTGTAGCACAGTACTTGTAATGTTCCAGAGATTGCAAGATTGCTCCAGCCTGCCAGAGGAGAACATACAGAGTTTCTATACAAGCAAAACATTTCAAAGGGGTATGTGCAAGCAAGCAGGGTTTCTCAATAGAATTATCCTTACTGGTCCAACCTCATAGTTAACACATTGAAGGGTATGTCACATTTTTTTCGTAGCAAAAGCATATGATGAGAGTGGGATTCGAACCCACGCCTCGAAAGACCAGAGAGCGGAAGACAAATTCCTAAATCTGGCGCCTTAGACCACTCGGCCATCTCACCTGACTTACGGTGCTTTTGATAATAGCAGCCAATGTACTTATCGAGAATGCGCGCCACAGCAGCCCCAAGGAAGCGCGTTACATAACCTCATGTGACTCACTTGGTGTCGCTCTTTTGTCAGCTACAGAGTCCAGACTCCATCATTGAGTCTTGCCGTGATCTCACCCCAATTTCCAAGTTTATAACATGCAGTCCGAGCTTCCGATGGCTTCTCTCACCTCAGATACCTGTTTTTCCTCGTCAAGTAACTTATTGGTCCTATCAACTGCAATTTTGCGTCGAGCAGCGACAGTCTTGAAAAGCGCAGGACACCAGAGTGCTCCTTCAGCGTCTGAATCTGGTTTAAGTGGCTCAAAGGTCGCAAGGATCGAGGGCTCTGATGCACATAGTCTTGACCATGCTGGGGAATGAGATAAGGAAGGTGATATCTCCGTACGCGTCAGTGATGGGTGGTTGAAGCTTCACAGGAGCCTGTTGAAGCGTCACTGTCTTCAGCTTCTCAAGGTATTCCGAGCAATTAAGGAGGGGAAGATACAACCACAAAGCGTTAAGCATTTCGGGCATGGAAATATAGTTACTATGAACGTTAACGACACTAGGAAGTCTTATCAGTTCATAGAAGTTGGAGTTGGTTTGAAGGACTTCGAGGCGCTTCTCTACGCGTTCAACCATGCCATGTGGGTCACTCTACCTAAATAAATATTTTTTATTAATGATGCGACACTGTACATTCCAGATCTCTTTGCTACACTCCTCCGACTTTCGAAACAGTTTCTTGAATTCTGCATTCATCCAATGAGCTGATCGCATAAGAGTTTTGCACCTGGGCAGTTCAGACACTCGACAATATGTGGCCTCTCAATCTCAATCTCTTGACTCAGCAGATTCCTTTCGTGACAGAGACAGTAGCCCTAGAGCGTGGCTAGGCAGTCCCCACACTATTGAAGAGATAGATGTACGAGCTTCTACGGACCAACTGACTTGGGCAGAACTTGGAAGACTCTGAACCCAGAATCGAGCTCTCCTTTTGATCTCGTATGTCTTGTGGACACTCGCGAATTCCTGGACTCTTTTTGGGAAGAAATGCTCAAATCCATCACTACAACTATGCGCTATAGGTGTTTGACTTCCTCTTCAAGTCCAGGTAATGACACAGGGCCTCACAGCACCAAGATCCGTGAGGTATTATCCTGCAATTCTATTCCTGCTTCGACGATCCAAAAGGTTGTCTATGAGTCTGGATTGTAAAACACTATCTAATTCGACCTCGTATGCGGACTACAGGTCTTGATTGATGCCAAATGAGACAGCCAAGGAGAATGCTGTTTAGAGTGTTTGAAAACGAGGAGAATCGAGCGAGCGAAGGAGCGCGTAAAGATATGGGAAGATTTTGATACATGGCTCCGAATTGGCGTAGGACGTATGCAATAGCTATGCATTAAAGTAGCTCATTGCTCTATCCTGCTTTCTCTAATACTTACCCACCCACTCAAAAATGTAACTCTTGTAGTTATCGTTGCCGACCTTATACTCACTACATACATTTCAAGAAAATGCTTATACCTATATGGCCAGCCATCAAGAGTGTACATAATAGTTAACCAATGCAGCATGCCTCCTTGATAGGATCTATACATAAGTACTTCGGCAGCTTCGGCTTCTTGATATTTGCTTATGTTTTCGCCTTCAACTGCTTAAGTGTGCACTGCTTTCATCCAGAGCGTCTAAATGCCTCTTAATCCTGAATATGATGTTCCCATGGAACAGAGAATCATTGTCCTTGCAATCCTCTACTGCGCTGCACTTTTCGTCTTTCTGGGTTTTCTCGCTGTATCTTTCGGGATTCTAGTTCCCTTTAATGGTGCACTTGTACGATTCAGGGCAGACTATACCAAGAAAGGTATCCAGTTGGATCTGAGCGAGGGCGAGGATTCCCATACGGACAATGCAGCCTATTCATATTTCGGAATGCTTGCTAGAGTCAAGAGGATAGAGGTGAGCGTCATGTGATTTTTATTCATTCGAAGTCGCTCATGGTTGACTCGATTGCCTTTTGCAGGGCTGGGCTGGTCTGTACAAGGGCTTGAGTATTACCATATGCCTTCGTAATTCAGGATAATAATTGATTTAAGCCTCCTAGTGCCGATGTTGCTTTCTTCAATGCCATTCTCGGCCCTAACTTTTCTGGTGGCTGGCCTTCCACCGATTGCTGGAGTCTATGGCGTTGGGCCTCGAAACTCTGTGGTAATCGATTCTTATCATATGTAGTGCATACCGTTCATTTACTAATATCCCGACCCAGGTATCTGTCGCGTACAGCACTGCAATGATATTCATCTCCATTCCGTGTACTATTCTTATCTATCGGTGCGTTGATATATCATTTTACGCGCTTGTATGCTGATTACGGTCGAATAGCTCCATTACAACGCCTCACAAACTACCCTATTTCGGTTTGAAGAAGTCCCTTCGTATACTCTTGACGCAGCAAGAGCGAAGCCGCCCATGGGTTTTGTATTTGACCCCTGGTCTTCTGGTCTCAGAGATATTACAAGTTGCGCTCGTTATGGGGACTAAAGAAGTGCACAGATTTGTAGTGATCTCACTCAATCAGTTGCCACTAGAATCAAGAACCACGACGATAATCACCGTCATCCTCTGCTTCCTTACTGCAGCTCTGAGCACCCTTGTGCTTACTCCATTGCAAGTGATTTCTACGAGAGTGGCTGTTCAGCCCAACCGTGGTTCTCCATCACTGGCCTTAGCATCTGGGGAAACAACCGAGTCAATTAATCCAGAGGCGAATGTTATATTGGATGAAGGAATAGAATTTTCTGCCCTGGATTCGGAAGACGTCGTCATGTAAGCCTTTGTTGCTCCGAAAGTAAAAGACGCATTTTAACTAATTTACATGCGTCAAGCTTGAGAGATGGACAAGGAGTAGAACCTTACCTTGGTCTAATCGACTGTGGGAAGAAAATAATGAAGGAGGAAGGTTGGGCGGTACTGTACCGCGCATGGTGGATCACTGCACTAGGTGCAATTGTGGCTTCTTTTGCATGAAATACTCAATTTTTGTCCCCAAATTGTTTAGACAACGTATACCTCACTCATTGATATACATATTCTCTTGGTTCATATATTCAAATTGAATCGTTTACGAGATGAAGTAGTAAATCAGACTCCCTAAATAGATGCACCTGCGTAGAAAAACGTAACCGAGTAGAGTGGCTGTACAGACACAGCTTGCTCACACAGCAATATTTAACCTGTCGGCCACCTGTTCACACTGCTGGGGTCCAACTACTTTACAGGATGCAAAATCGTTTGAAAACGCATCGTCGCATGACAAGATTTGACCATAATTATGCACCGCACAAAATAATTTTTTTTGCGGCCTGTAAAATTTGTGCAATTTCCTTATAAGGGAATTTTCCAACTTCCGCATGATGTTTGCCCAAATTCTGTCTGTTGTTAAACGTTAGTAAAATTTTGTCATGTGACGATGCATTTTGTGTCACACAAAATATTTAAACCCTAGCAGTGTCAGCTGCCAACGCGTCCGTTACCGAAACCGTCACCATCGATATGTCCTACTATCCTCATATCACGCCTTTTATACCTCCGCTTCATTCCCCATCTGGTGGACCTGCTTCAAGTGTTAACGAGCACAATGCAGACCCATTGTACCTCAAACGCATCTGTGCGAAATTTAGGCCGGAAGATTGGAGATCAGATTATGATCCTCCCTCGAGTTCATCTACTTCTCGAACTCTTGCATGGAAAAATGTTCGTGCCGGAACATTATTTCCCCTCATGCCTTACTCTGCGCATTCTATGCTTGCGCGGGCAGAATTACTCAGATCTTCCCAGTGGAGCGGTGCAGGCGACCGAACCATTCACCCGCTCATTCTGCATTCCCCTTTGAATAATCATTTTGTCTTCGATCTTAGAGACACGCATTCGTACGAAGACCACTTCGGCGCTCACTCCAGAGATCCTCGGCTTTCAGATAAAACGATTCTCTCGGCCCCTGCCGCTGAGCCTTCCGCCGCGGCTCTGCGCATTTACCATCCTCTTCTCCCGTGGTACATCGATGTACAATTTGCCCCTGATTCCAACACCCCCCAGATTATGCTAAGAGACCTCATGGATCAAATGCTCGCACAGTTGTCGCTGCCGATACGCTTTGATCATTACTGGAATGAGGAGCTGGATGATACCGAGAGACGCAATATTGACAAAGCATTCTATCGGCGGCGCCATAAACATACTGGCTGGTCGTCTCCGCCACGTTCCAGAATTCGTCTGGACTTCTTGAGCGATGAAGTCATTTTCAATGGATTTGTGAAGGGAAAGGACGGGATGTGGGAGTTAAAAACGAAAAAGCCAGAGAGCAATGCTGACTCAGAGTTGGCTGTAGACGAGGATACTAAGCAGGGTTACCCCATGTGGGTGATGGAATGAACAAGTCTGTGGAAACTGGTAAGTTTCGAAGACAGTACTCGGTGCTATGATGGATTAATATTTATAACATGATTTCGTTAGCTTTTCCAATATAATTAAAGATATTAAAGATTCAGTGAAGTAGCTACTTGCTCTAACGTGTTTAAGCATTTTATGACGATTGCTTAAATCATGTCAGCAGCCCTCAACTAAGAGAGAGGCCTGCATGGCTAGTTGGGAATGGTACTGTCCATACAAAGTACCAATGCCCAAGACCTACTGTGCACATATAGGGAACAAGTCACTTAATAAATAACATGTTGCTGTGAACTCTGCATCTATTTAACAGCTACATAATTAGGTACATTACATAGTAGATGGCATTCCACATTTAGTAATGCAAAATTTGAAATTTTAGTGGAGAAGATGAGGTCTCAATGGTGAAATGTGTCCCAACCAATACTCTTTCATGAAAAATTTCTTTGCCATATCCCCATTTCATCTCCAAATCCCTGGATGTTTGGAGCAGCAATCAAGACATACTTTATTACACATAAAATATTTGTAGAATGTTACCTCACTTAGGAGAACAAGAAATATCAAAATATCAAATTCAGCAAATTCAACACTCTTGTATTCAAGGTGACACTCTCCACCTTCTTGATATAAATTTCTGAATAAATGTATTTGTATTTAATTTGACACTAAATCATATAATATGCTTTTGCTTAGGGTAATCTTATAATGTAGATCAGGTATTTAAAAAATGGCAATCTGTTCTGCTGCAAAAAATGACATGGTGGTTAAGCCTAAGCCATTGATTCAAGGTGAGGTTGGATAATTCTGGATTCTGTAGTTTGATGTAAGATACACTTCCTGTTGTAATGGACAATTATAAAGCTGCTAAATCTCTGTGTAAGAGAAGCTTAGGTGTGATGAGCCTTAAGACTGAGTCTTAGAGGTTTGAGTTTGTCAAGGTTTGAGGGATTGGAGTGAGGATGGCACAAGGCCTATATTTGCCTAGTTCAAGCTGAAAGAGCAAGACCAGAGTAAAGTGTTCTACTTAAAGTAAACTACAATGGTATATATGTGGAATACTAAGTATAATAACTGTTATCATTAGCTAGCTAAATATAAGTCATCCATGTGATAAATGTCAATTATATGAAATGAAAATTGCATAGCAGACACAAATAACCAAGTAAGGGGTTGTAACATAAGATCAAATTCAACGTTTCTCAGTGCAATAAGGATGTGTATACTATCTGCCAACATTACATCTTGATATTTACAGATGTTATAATGACCAATGTAAGTGCAGTAAAAAAAACTGTTTGTGTGTGGATGAAATTGAAGGTATTATAGATCATATCTATGTTGATGAAGTTGTGAAAATCATGCTGATCACACCCAATACTACTTTCATAGAAATTCAACAAGCAACATTGAGTGAACTATATGAATGGATAATGTGGATATTTTCTACAGCATCATAAGATACAGATACTAAATAAATACTTAATTTCAAAGTAGATATGTACAGAGGAAGGAAAGAAGGAAATTGGTTGACTCATTTATTGAACTAACTTATTGACAATCAAGTCAACATACTGTGGCTGTACCCCCAATGAGTTGCACCTAGGAATGAGTCAAGGAGAAACTGCACAACAGCAAAATATTATACTAGTCAACACTTATTCTCATATAAATTGACCAGGTATCTGCAATGTATGGAAGCAGAAGAACTTGTCATTGCTGAGATATCTGTAACTTAAGTGAGAGTGATAACTTGAAACATCAGTTGTCTCACAAATAGAATTTTATGGTTGTGCAAGTGAAAAAGCTGGATAATTTCACCCAAATATTTATCACTCATCTAACAAAGATTTTACATGTAGGAATTGTCAAGATAATTTCCCTTCCAATAAACACAAATCTCAGTAGCCTAAGATTACACGAACTATGGAAGGATTAAGCTTACGTGCTTCCTTTCCTATGATGGCATAATACATGGTGAGATGGCCGAGCGGTCTAAGGCGCCAGAATCAGGACTTCACTACATGCTTGTCCCTTATATCTGGTCCTCCGGGGCGTGGGTTCGAATCCCACTCTCATCACTTGTATTAGGTTCAAATCCGTTTTTGCCTCTTTGTTTAATGGATTTGATTCTCATATTGTTCGGGGAGGTGACGAACCCAGATTACTTTACGACCCATGCTTCTTGGGTTATCCTCAGGTCCTCCACCATTTGGCAAGAGGCTATGGGTTTGTATCAGTATCAGTAAACTTAGGATGAGGGAGTGCATGGATAGCTCTCGCCCAGGCCAATGTCGCAAGAATAGGAGTGAAAAATACTTGAACTCATACTTATAGAAGGAATACCTCTGAAAAAGAATAACGCATAGAGGGTTAACCTATCGTCCCGATGAACCAGTTCTTTATCTTATAGTTAGTTCATATGAATATATGTAATGCTCTTTGCCTCTTTCACTGGCCATCTTTTGTTCATCAGGCGATAAAATCAGAAGCGCGCAGTATATCAGTATAAGCTCTCTCCCCATCAATCCAACTACTCGATGCTTCGAAGAACTTCCCCTACATTCACGTCGCTCGTTTTGTTATGTGCGTGGCGTAATTTACATCACTCTCCCGTCGTCTCTGCATTTCATTTTCACAGTGCAGCATCATCGTGCTCCCAGACCGAGTTCCTAGTGTTCTTACGATTTGCCGTTATGCATCAATTGTTCATCCATAAAGAGGACCAGAAGTCTCGGCGTCCTTACCATTTCTTACTCAGATGCAGCACATTCCTCTTTATTTCACTAATGAAAATGCTACCCATGGCAAGTAAGCAGTGTGAATAAACATTCTCCTTGGCGTAGGCATGATTGATCCTACCGATATAGAATAGCCTGTACACCGGTGAGCTTCTGGTCTAGAATCAATGCATACTTAGTCCATTGTATAGTCTAAATTGCGCTCCGGTAATCAATATTGAAGGCAAAGAAATGAAATTAGAAATACAAATACCATGAGAAATGAATCGCAGGAGTGCAGTGGATGTGCTAGCTATTTAATCCGTCCTCCAGAAGTGACTTGGTCTCTGCATCATCGTGTTGGAATAATTACGAGCTTGCCGTGTTACCCGGATAGAAAAGGAGTAAGTGCCGGAGCGGTGCACTGCCCGTCTTAATTGGTGTATTAGTTTCGTATATTCGTACTCAGTTTGTTTCATCTATTTACTTATAAAAAACGTAGTCTACAGTTCGTATCTTCGCTCGTTTATCACCCTTATAACATTTTGTCCCTTTCTGGGACGTTATTTTAACACATCGGTATCAAGAACTTCAGCACCTGCTTTTATTGCGATATAGTTGGCATGGAACGTGGCTGATAGGAGAAAACGGAATACAGGTAAGGGTCGCAAGAAAAAGTATATACGAGAGCTTACATCTCTGGTTACTAAAGTTCGATGATTTGTTGCCTGTCAAGGACATTAATCACGGTGTACTTTAATTATGATCATAACTTCTCAAATGAGAAATTTATAAAGAACATTGAAATATTATCCGGCGCAAGGTCCTGAATTGACAGAAAGATTGTCATGCGATATCTTAACACTGCATTGATACTCATCTCGAAAATTACTTACTCAGGAACTCTTTAAAAGTGTTTTATGTTCCTTGCCTTCATGCTGTCAAGACCGAACTTCACTCTTGGCGAGATTTTAAGTTTTTGACTAGGACCAGACGAATATCCGATAATGAAGACATTCGGAGAGCATCTCGTGTGCTGCGTGCGTAGTGTAGCCGTTCGGAGTTTTCCATGGAGTCGTAGCGTTAAGATGTTTCTCAGTAATAGCTCCAGCTGCACCCTTGTGTCCATCAAGTATGCCTTGTAGCCTGCGAATCCATGGCAAATATGCACGGATACTTACAATGTGCACAGCTGTAACATTCGCGAAGAAGCTGGCAGGTTGGCACACTGTCAGCAGCTCGCAATCAGGGTCGTAGAAGGCCCTTATTCTGCGATTCATTTTGCATTGTCGATATTTGCCGGCCTTGCTAATTGGATTTGAACATAAGATGAAGTTTCTGGGGAGAAGTAGACAACCTGTAGTTAATCCATGGAAGGGCCGTTGGATGTTGAGAGGGAATTTATGTCCCCGTCATCATCGTTCGTGGTACAGTCGAACTCAATGACAGGCATCGTCTAGGAAGCGAAACCCCCCGGGCCGGCACTTAGCCGTCTTATGTCATCACCAAACTCTGATCGCTGTCACCTGCAGCGCCAAGAACGGTTTTGTTTATTGAATCCTGCCACTACTAGATGTCGCCGGGCCCTCGCTCAACCTTCCCTTGTACTTCATAGACTGCTGCACATTCTTGTTCTTGTTCTTATACTTACTTTATCTCTCTCTCTATCTTGAAAGACATCTATACCATCCCTCTGGAGATAACCCCCAAGAGCACACTGCTGCATTGCTCCTTGAAACATTATTAGGCAGTTCGTCACACAACACGACGCAAAGTACGAAGCTTAGCGATGCCGAGCGACCTCGATAGGTGCATCCCCTTCCTAACTGTGTTCCTGTGCCGATCCTCACGATCCCTCGTTTGAACTGTGAAGACAGATAGAACAGCTCACGCGGTGCGAGCCCATCTCGGAGGAGCAGGTCAAGCGCCTCTGCGTCAAGGCGCGTGAGATTCTGATTGAGGAGGGGAATGTACAAGTCGTCGATTCGCCTGTGACGGTGCGTGTTCTTTCTCTTTTGGTGACGAGAATGAGGCTGATTGGCATGGTTCGTTTCCTTCCCATTCGCTCGATCGTGCCCGCCTGTCAACCTGGTTTGCCACCCGCCGTGTTCATCTGACCGTGGCCCACCGTTCACGTCCTCTTGCTGGACATCTCCCATCCCCGTCCGCGGCCCGATTTCTCCACCCCGTCCTGGTCTTGCATAATGTATGCGCCTCCCTGCCGTGACGATGGCCCGCCATCTCCCTTGCCATGGCCATCATCTCCTTACCCTTGTCGTCATGGTCCCTCCACTGGCGTGCCCGCCACCATCCCTCTGCCATCCCATCCTTCCCCACTCCCGTTGTTGAGGCCCTCCATGGCCCTCCATCGTCACTCTCGCTCTCATTACGCCCCTGCATCTCTTTCACCTGCAGATATGCGGCGACATCCACGGCCAGTTCTGGGATCTCATGGAGCTCTTTAAAGTCGGTGGCTTCTGCCCCGACACGAACTACCTCTTCATGGGTGCGTCCGGCTCCTCTACTCGCTTCTCTTGGGCATATGCTGACGATCATCGGTCTATTACACTCTCCTTATTTGCTTTCCGTTCTGACCTTTTGCTCCTCACCCACTACATCTCATACCCCGTATTCAATCACGCTTTTCTTCATCTTTATCCTTTCCCTCCCTCTATCGTTCTCATCACCCTGCTTCTCCCTTTATCCCTACATTCAAACATCTGCCCTCTTCTATTTAACTGTCTCGTTTTCTCTTATCTCCCTTCTTCCCATTCTTCCTCTTCTTCTCGTTCATTCTCTCCTGCATGCGCCCATCCCCCTTTCACTCTTGTCCTCCTCATTCAACCCTTTCTTCCGTATCTGCTCCCCATCCTTCTACATTTCTATTACCTTCCTTACCTCCTCCATTTTTACCATTCCCCTCCTTCATGCTCATGCTCGTCCTCATGTCCCCGTAATCCGTCTCTGCTCTCCCCCATACACGCTCCCATTCGCTTTCATTTTTTGCCTTCTTCTCCGCCTGTCTCCCCTCCTGCCCTCTTCACCTTTATTCTTCTCATCCTCCTTCTCGTTATTGCACACCACCTTCTATGTTCGAATATCTATCTCTTCACACGGCCACCCCTCATTCCTTTACGCTCCCGCTATCGTTTCTTACCCGTATCCTACTTGTTCCTCGCTTCGACTTTTGCTCCTTCTGTGCTTGTTCATTCCCTCCATCCCCTCCTCCCCTTTACTCTTCTATCTGTGCTTGTTCTGCTCTTCCTAATCGGCGTGTCGTCTCCGTTCGTTCTTCTGCCCTGATGACTCTTCCACTCCATATCATTCTTATCGCTCTTCTATCCTTGATCATTCTTCTGTCCCTGCTCGTCGTCCTACTCCTTATGATTCCTCCGCTCTTGAATGTTCTTCTATGTTTGCTATTCTTCTGTCTCTGCTCATTCTTCTATCCCTTCTCGCGCTCCCGCCCCGATCATCTTTCCTCCCTGTCCATTCTCTCACTATGGTTTCCCTCTGCATGCTTCTGTGCCTTTTCCTTCTCTCTCCCTTCTCTTACCCCACGACTTCTCGTGCTCCTTTTGCCCACTTACCTTGCCCTTCTCTCCCTCTCCCTCTCCCTCTCCTTCTCCCTGCGTACACTAACTCCCAACAGGCGACTTCGTTGACCGCGGCTACTACTCCGTCGAGACCTTCCTCCTCCTCCTCGCCCTCAAGGTTCGCTACCCCGAGCGCATAACCCTCATCCGGGGGAACCACGAGTCGCGCCAGATCACGCAGGTCTACGGCTTCTATGACGAGTGCCAGCGAAAGTACGGGGGAAGCAACGTGTGGCGGTGGTGCTGCGAGGTCTTTGACTATCTCGCACTAGGTGCGATGGTGGATGGGCGCGTGCTTTGCGTGCATGGGGGATTAAGCCCGCATTTGAGCATGGTTGATCAGGTGAGTAGGCGTGTGAGTTTGGGTCTTCGGGATCGATGCTAATGAGACATTTCTGGGGCACAGATACGCGCGATCGATAGGAAGATGGAGGTCCCGCATGACGGACCGATGTGTGATCTACTGTGGTCGGATCCAGACGGTAAGACCTTTGCCATCCTCTGTCGCGATTGGGGATGGCGAGCTGACATTACCTCCCTTCTCCTTTTTCCTCATGTCTATCTACGTATCTCTACGTCGTTACAAATACGAACCCTGCCTTTTGGGCCTTCCTCGTACTCCTCATCCTCGTCTTTCGTCTTTCGTCTTCCGGGCCTCTTCAATCTTCTTCTCCCTTCCCTCCGCCTTCCACTCCTCTCTTTTCTCTTCGCCTTAAACCTCCTCGCTCCCGCTTCAATTTCCTTGTTCTTCTGGTTCTATATTCTTGTTCTTCGCATTCGTCCCATCCGCCTGTCATTACCTTCATCCATTCCTTCCTGTGCCCACTTTCCTTCCCCTTCCACATTCACTCTGTTTTTACTCTTCACTCCTGTCTATGTCTGCTCCCTATTCTCGCCCTTCTTAACCTCCTTAACCTTCCACAGATATAGAAGAATGGGGCCTCTCTCCACGTGGCGCCGGCTACCTCTTTGGCGCCAAAGTAACGCGAACTTTCGCACACGACAACGGGCTCGACCTCATCGCGCGTGCACATCAGCTCGCGATGGAGGGGTACAAGACAATGTTTGACGGGCTTATCGTGACGGTATGGAGCGCGCCGAATTACTGCTACCGGTGAGTTTCCGGCGTTTTATGGGGTTCTTCGTTCTTTCTGTCTCGTCTTTGGCGCGGAGAGCATTTCATACATTGATATGGGCGTAAGGAGACTCTGTTCTTGTGATGAGTTGTTCCGGGTCTGTGAGGGCGGATTCGTTCTTATGGGGATGACTTCATCCTAGAGTGGTGCCGGGCTGCAGTTCTTGGAAGAGTGCGCCTCAATCGTGCAGGAGCCTGAGGTCTTACGGTGACTTCCTCTCTAACTGCTGCGAGAGGGATCATCTTGCTCTAGGGGAAGAGTGCCACTGCTCGTGTGGTGACATGTTTGTCTGGGATGTTTACCTTGTTCGTCTGAGATTGCGATTTCGCTCTGCTCATATGGCGATTTTGCCTGGTCCGTGGGAGGTTCCGTCCAGATCATGTGGATCCCTTCAACTCGTTCACGTGTCCGACTAGCTTTGCGTGATGAGTTTGGCTCGCTTGCTTGAAATTTTACCGCATTCATGTTGAGACATTTGGCCGTTTGCGGGATGGATTCTTTCGGTGCGGTTCTTTTGACCGCCAATGTCGTATGTGTCTCTCGTATGGGAGTTTGGCCCTTGCTCTCCTGGTAGTCCTTCCATTGCTGGGTGTTAAGCTGGCTTCGTTTATCTATTCAAGTCACAGAACTTTGGCCTTGCTTATGAGGAGATATTTTGCTGTTTATTTCGAGGGCTCCCGTTCTACTTGAATGGTTAACTTCCTTCAGTGTGTCAAGTTCCCATTGTTCTTATTGGAGCATTGGTTCATTAATGCCTTCGCACTCGTTCTCATTGTGAAAGTGCTGTCCCCGTTCGTGTTCGTTCCATTGCGTTGGAGAGTGTGGTTGCCCATGTGAGAAGGGTTTCCCTTGTCGATTTGAACCTTGTACATTTCGTGAAGATGTGTGACGGAGGGGAACACTGCGCCGTTCTTGTTGAAAGCTTTTCCGTTTGTACCGTTCATCCAGCCCCATTGAAGTTGTCGTCTGTTCCAGTGGATGGGCCACCTTGGGATGTTTCAGTCTTCCTATAAAGCATGTGGCTCCTCTGGTTTTATGGTTATGCTTGGGGATACACTAGGATGTCTTCTACCCTGTGGACAGCAAGGCTGCATTGATCGTTGTGCATTGCTCCCGGGCACCTCCCCCGGTCCCTTGCGCGGCAAGCGGGAATGGGAACCATAAAAGAGGACGTACTACCTTCATGTCAATATTTTCGTTTGTCATCCTCCGTTATGTGCTCCAGAGTGTTCCTCTACAATATGCCTTATTTCTTATTTTCTCCTTACTGACACTTGCTCTCTATCCTCATTTTCGTTTATATCACTGCTCTCCTTTCCTTTCAGTCGTATATTGACAAATCTCGTCCCTTTTCTGATAGATGTGGCAACATTGCCTCCATTCTTGTGCTTGACGAACATCTAGGACAAGAATACAAAGTTTTTCAGCACGCACCGGTGGTAAGTTCCTATCACCTTTCTCCGTTTATTCAAGATTTGAGCATACTATTTCATATTCATTTCGCTTTCCGGAGGTGTCTCTATACTCCAGCTCTCTTTTGTTCGATTTCCGGCATGCTTTTTTCTACCTTCGCATATGCATTGCTTTAGAGCTGATACGATTTCTTCCATTTCCTTGGTGTTTTCATTCAAATATTGTCCATTTTGGACCTATAGTTCATTCGTTAGTCTTTCGAGCTTTTTCCCCGTCAAGATTTTATCATGTAAGGGATTTGTACTTTATTCTCTTCAGGTTGCATTCCTTTGGTTATGATCCTCTGTCGTTTTCTTTAGATTATATTTCACTGATTCATCTATGCCAATGATACTAATACTAATTCAATTTCTAGGACGTGCGTTCAATACCGGCAAAACGCCCCCCTGCGGATTACTTCTTATAGAAGTAGATTTATATGCTCTATCTATACCTATTCAATTCACTGCACTCCGCTCTAATGGCCTTCCGTACGACCGTGTTACGGTTCCTTCTTTTCACGACCTGTTCGTAGAGAGAATCGAGATTACCCCTTCGCCTTGACCCTCTTACGACTGGTTTTTAACCACATGATCACATATCTCCACTGTAGCATGCCTCTCTTTCTCTGCTCCGCGTATTGATATATCGGTATTTATACTTAATATCCTGACTCTTTGTACTTCGTTGTGTGTATCTGGAGTAGAGTAGTTCACTGCTACTACGACGTCTTTGAGACTATATAAGGACGAGGCTGCCAATGAAGCTGTTTTCCGAATCAGCTACATAAATCATGTGATAGTTAGCATGCAACAGATATATCATTGGAGGCCGGAAGGCTGGAAGACTGAAGTTGGAATAAGCTTGGAGCTACAATTCACGAACTTGAATAAGCAAAGTCAACTCGAAGCATGGGTGCCTTGGCATCGGAAGTATTCATTGAGTATATTGAGTGAGAGTGTTGATCGAACCTTTACGAGTTTATTTTTTGAGAAACACTCCCAGTGCTTGTCAAGATTTGGGGTTGTGCGAGCTTTGTGCTTGTGGTCAGAAGGTGGCAGTGTGTAGGAATATTTTGATAGGCTGTATATAGACTGTATTTACCTTGTCTATGTACCTTGCCCGAGTGGACCCAAGTCCACAATCCATCCCCCTTTGTTGTTTGCTTTCATTGGCCTCTGAGTTCTTGGAGGAGAGTGGCACTCCCTAACAGGAGTTTTGACAGTGCTGAACTTGGCAGGAATTTCTGGACACAGAGAGTAGATTTCACGTTGATACCAAGTCTTATGTCATGGACGTGATTGTTATGTGCACAGTGCGCACCACGTACTCTCTGTGAAGTTCAGACGCTTGATTCTATAGGGGAAACGGCTGCTTCTTATGCGTTAAGGAGGCTGTCCATAATTCTTCAATCATTCACTGAAGTCAGGAGTTTTGCATACCCTTTTCTCAAAGCTTTATGCGTACTCCTGAACCAGAGAATATTAAAAATGATGGAATCTGGTTGGGTTGAAGAGTGCAGTGTTCAATAACAAACGCAGAAAATCAACGGACGTCTGGGTGCAGCGAAGAGTACATACTGCGCCACTTGATGTTTAATATTTGGGCAACTGGAGGCACATTACCCTTCTATAACAAGTACCCTGTTGTGAATCGAGGTCGCGCAGTGGCAAGATAGCTGAACTTGATTATTAGTTACGCCTCCTACAGAGGCCCTTATATACTACTATACAAGTATTCTACTGTATTCCAGTAAACTACAGAATCTATATACTGAGTCAATTATCACTGAGACAATTAATAACAACATTACTAAGCCCGAGATAACCTCTTAGAGAATGTGCCAGATGTAATTCCAACATACCCAATTCAAACAGGATAGGAGGGGCTTTAAGTACCGCATCGAGCGAGAAAGCTATGATCACGTGACTCGATTTAAAAAATATATATTCTGTATTTATATCCCGCAACAAGTACGCTATCTACCAAGATGCGGTGGCCCCTGGTAGTTACGAAAGGCCTTATAATCCTTTTAAATTCTGTATTGGTCGTGATCGAACGGTCGTGGTGTAGATGTTGGTTCCGAGTTGGTAGGTTTCGTGTCGTGGCGGATTGTGTATTGGACGTGACCCGAAAGACCAGGAAAGACTGACAGAATGCACAATAGCTAGGGCAGAGCAGAGGAGCATACATCTATCAATCGCTAAAATTTGCATAGGATGAAGGAAGTCGATAAGAGTTGCTTTATTTGATTAGTCTCTTAGACTAGAAAGTATATTACAGTAGCTATCTCTCTAGATGCACGGTATATCACAATGGAGAATAATAGGAATAAAAATAAAAACAAAGAGTTGCTTCATGAGCCATGAGACCTCATAGATAAGGTAGTATAGATCGATTGAGGTCCTTTAAGCACTGTCTTGGTTAGAGGCAACACATTCCGATGTAACACTGCTATTCGCTTCCGATAGAGTTTCCAAAGGAAGCACCGCATAGGTAGCAGACAACAACGACAAAGAATAACTCAGAAAAGAGGTGGAGGGGGGAAGGGAGAGGAGGAGGCATTTCGTACCGTAAATTGCCCGCCATCAGGCTAATGAATGCATATGATCCCTGGTTCATTACCTGAGTCAGGGGCTAAGCAAGCAAGAATCAAACAAGGACACAGGTTTCACCATCAAGTCAGAAGATTGTGGCTCCATCCGTGGCAGACGTGCATCGCAGAGACACTGTTGATCATATGTGTTCCTGAGCGATGTTTCTCTTATAGACATGGTTTCATGATGTCGTCCTGATACCTCGAGTCCTCGTGAGCTGATGTGAGATAGAGGCGGGGGAGGAAGGCGTACTGCTGCTCCCAGTGCAATCCAACAACAATATCCACAGCAGAATTGTTCGTTTCTGCTCACCCCAGTGATGTATATCAAGCATTGGAATCGCTGGCACGCTCGCCATCCAATAGTCCGGGATTGGCACGATTTTGGCAGCAGGCTTCCGTAGTGTGATCTATTCTGCACGCAATGGAAGAAACCGTCGGAATATCCTAGTCGGCATTCGTAGCTGGTTGGAGCTGACACGTCGCGGTATCCTTCCATACTTATGCTGCGCTTTGACATCAGGTGTAAGTGCAATTTAATTTCTGGGATGAACGAACTAGCCTTAGTAAAGATGCTGTTGCCAATCTTCTGCGCATAGGATCTCCCTTCCCGAAGACAACACCTAACCCTTCTTTCGGCCAAATTCTTGTTAGCAAAGAAGCACCCAGGGCTTCTTCCATACACGGCAGATCATCCGCAGGGTGGCCTGACTGTTCGAGGCTGTAAAAAGAAGGTTGATGAAACACTATTCCTGCATTTATAAGGTACCAGGAAAGCCACTTACCGATACATGTTGTAACTGCTCATATTCGAGAAACCCTAGCTCCCAAGTTGTTACTGGTGCATGTTCGTGTCCTTATCCCCGGGTGCGTGCTTGCGCACCGCATTCTTAGAAGAGTCAAGTTGTCTGGATGTACTATTCTACCTCCTGTTGTATACAAGAGCTCCAGCAGCTTAATTCTGGACAGAAGAAGAATTAACATTTGGCGAAAGTCAAGCTCCAGTGATAAAAATCATGAAACGAACCAGACCAAGTGGTGGTGCTGGCAGATCGGAATGGAACACCGGATGTGCGCATAGGGCACTCCCGATCACTGTCGTGATGGCGGTGCGCGCATGGACCATTTCAGTTTCCCCTTATTTGACACTGGACTAGGTTACATACTGATCCTTGTCACCAAACTTTTCTCAAACTTTTCTTCACCATGCTTAAGAATGATCCAATCCGCGTTACCGCTCAGTTTCCAGTCTTTTCCCAAACATTATGCGGGTGAATTGGGTTGCGAGCTTACGATATAGCCATGCCTTATCACTGCGCCACAGATACGCATTTTGCGTGTTGAGTATGGACTGTTGAAGGATTTTTCTGACCCTGAGATTAGCGCCTGGATATCTAAGTATCTAAGTTTAAGTATAAGTAAGCATTTCTCAGTGAATGTTACTGCAGTAGAAAAGATGTAGTGGAACGTAAGTAGGCCGAGGGAGACATTGTCAAATACATCCTTGAAATGCGCATGGGTAGGAAGTTTGGCATAGGCTTCAGACACAAATACAAATCGACCGCGACCGTGGCCTCTGACGAAGTTCCACGTCCCAACTCTTAAGTGTTGCTAACTGGCGGGTAAGTTCAAGGCTAAAGGGTTCCTGACCCTTTATCCAAGTGCGGGAACGTCGGCTTACCATCCACCATGGTCCATGACTAATCCCATCAGTGATCTCCAAGGCAGTTCAAATATATAGTCGGCATCATTCTCACCGTCGCTCAGCGCTGCAGCCCTCTCCGTTCCCTGTTCAACTTTGCCGCCCATTCCTTCTCTTTCTCCATAACGTTTTCCGGGTTGGCGAACGACGATGGGCTTCTCTCCTGGGCCATCCGACCCTTTCTATGCCCTCATGAAGCCACCCCCGGACGAGACACCAGCACAGGCCACGGCGCGCCTGAAACGTGAGCAGGACGCCCAACAGACCAGCGACGAGATTGATGAAGCCATCAAGAAGGACAGGGCAGCTGCGAAGAAAGAGAAGGGTATCATTAGGTTGTTGCTAATCGGACAAGCTGAGAGCGGTAAGTCCATCTATTGTAACCCAATATCCCTCTGCGTACTCATTTCTGCGTCGCAATTCATAGGGAAGTCAACTGTCCTTAAAAGTATGGATATCCTGATCTTTGGCTGTCATTTACTTATTTTTCCTTAGACTTCCGGATGCGATGTGCCCGGGCCGAATGGGAACGGGAGCGCAACGGCTGGCGCGCCGTTGTCCAGCTCAATGTCGTGCGGTCTCTCACCATGATACTCCGTGTCATCGAAGAGGAGCTGAGTGGCTTCGACCCCACCGAATCAGAGGACGATCTTGTCAACAGCAATGCCGACACCGCGAACCCGCCCGTGCGATTCACGGACAGGCACCAGCTGCTCACGATACGCCTCGCGCCCCTCCTCCGCGTGGAAGCCGAGCTGAAGCGCCGCCTTGGCTCTGGCGCCGAGGAGGTGCAGCCCTCCGCGCCCCAGGTAGCGACGCCCTTTGATGATCCGCAGGGAATCGAAAATATCCGACGCAGAATGCCGGAGTTCACTGTGCGTTCTTGGAAGGAGGTGTTGGAGCGACCGCACGGTGCATATGTATCCTCGTCGTCGTCAGCGTACCCGGATGATGTTACTCGAACTCTTGCGGAATGCAAGGATGATATGAAGGCACTATGGCAGGATAAGCCCGTTCGGCAAGCCTTGAGGCGTCGGCGGTTGCATCTTCTTGACTCTCCTGGATTGTGAGTCTCCATATATTTACCTTTCCGCACATACCTGATGATCTCTTGGTAGCTTCTTAAACGACCTTGACCGCGTTGCGGCACTCGATTATACTGTGACTGACGATGACATCGTTCGAGCACGTTTGCGGACTGCGGGCATTCAGGAGTATCGCTTATTTTTG
>JASFDH010000690.1:0-20508 GCA_036937195.1 Nidularia pulvinata
TATCGCATGAAGGATTCGAGACAAAATAAGTCGTTGGGATAGATTCAAAGCAAATAATTGAATTGAGTAAAACTGTGTCGAGGATATGTAGCGCATATAAGGTCAAGAGGCGGCTACTGTGGAGACAGGAATCGACTGGATCATGGAAGAGACTCATCGAGAGAGGATCTTGAAGCTGTGCATGAAACCCGAAGATCTGTTGCCACGCGTCATGCGTTGCTTTGTGCCCGTTCGAAACCTCTCGCCTGCCGTGTGAAGAAGCACTATATTCTCACGCTTTTAGACGCGCGTCACTCTTGGCTCAATGGAAGTTCTGTCACTTCCATCTGTATCAGTTCTACCAGGAATGTTAAAATAGCGCCCCAGTGGGGACAAGTAGTTATATAGGTGTAAATGAGCGAATATACAAACAGTAAAATACATCGTTTATGCATAAGCTAATAGATGAAATAATACTGAGCAGAAATATAAAACCAATACACCAAAGGGGAGTCGAACTTTCCTATTTTGACTTAGAATAACCGCCATTTTGCACGCTCACCAACGGGGACGACGCGAAAACATGCTACGTTCTTTCTCATGTTCTTGAGTTTGCAATCTAGGCTGGCTCATTGGCGAACTTAGTGAAGACAAATTCAAATTCCGCAGTACTGTCGCTTTCGCATAACAATAAAGGTCCGCTACTCTTAATTCTCTATGTTTTATCCAATAGGACCTGATGGGCAAAGCTAATTAGCCAGGTTATAAATTAGTCTCTTGTCGTGGACTGCAAATTAGCTCTGCAATGAAGGTCAAAGCTTGGTTAAAGCTTGGTCAAAGCGCGCAATGCTCGCTACGCGACGAAGGTCAAAGCTAAAAGACAAGAAACTCCATTGTTTTTGTGTACTTATAAAGCCCGTTCCGGCCGTTCGATGGGGCTACTGCTATAATCCTTTCCAGTACTTTTGTCGTACTCGTTTCTTAATCTCATCCCCGAACCCATTCTGATACACTTGAAATCGACATGCCTGTTTCCGACTTTCACATCCAAAACGGACATGGAAGACGCCAGTTCGAAACGAAGATGTTCAAACTTCAGAGGTAGCTTTCAACTATGGCGAAAGAATATCCATACCTCTATGACAATGTTGAAGGGACCAACCTTGGACGATGGTGCCACCATGTTCTCCAATGTCTCCCCACTTGTCGAGAACAAGTTGTCAACTCATTGTACGTCTCTTAATTTCTGAAACAACTACTGTCTGCTAATGAACTTGTTAGGTGCGTAATTCAAGAGAGTATTGTTGAAGGTCTACATACGTAAATCATTACAACTTTCACCTCCGATTTAGTAACAATTAACTGTCTTCCCTTGCTGCAGGCACGAACCTTTCACAATTCGGGAGATTATCGATTACGATGAATATAATGCAGTTCCACCGCCGGCTCCCCTGTCCATACAGCGACATGACGGAAGTTTGCTGCCCGTTGAGCAAGCAAATAATCTTGCTGAGCACTCGAATTTCGTTTCAGCATCATTGCCTCTATCCCATGATTACGATCTGTCCATACGACACAATACCAAATGGTCGGTACCGATGTCCATTAGTTTTGTCCCAGATCTCGACACAGAAGGCGAACTTACCGGATACCGTATCAGTTCAATACATGCTTGTCTTCCTCTACCGAATGCTCCAACTCTCCCTGATAAGAGCGAGCTCCCCGAAGCCTTTGCCCACTACCGTGCCGAAGGACTAACAGTTACGCGCAGCCAGGATTCCACTGCCCAACTAAGTTACCCATTTGGCATTTCCAGCACTGACACTGAATGTCAGGGAAACAACGCAGTCACTCGAAATTTTGCAGCTTCTACTTCCGATCTGGGATCTCGTGACGACGTCGACGTCGTATTCCCTTCATCACAACCCTCCACATCTGCAACCACCATGACTTCTGAAGGTTTTACTCCAAAGGTCATTTCTCCTGCAGAGGCTCCTGCATGTGCAGAAAATACTGTTCAGTCTGTGTCATCTTCAGCCACTCTTGATGCTCTAGCAAGTATAAAGGCACGGGAAGGTCTCGGAAGTGCGGTCGAGCTAATACCGACGAGGCTGAGGATACTCAGACTCGCTCACAAACACGCCAGCGAACTAAACTTACTGCTGACTTGGAATCGCATGATGACGGCGAAGAATCGGCACTCTCTTCATCCCAACACACCACTTCAACCACCGCGACTTCTGTAGAGTGTGATTCACCTGCCATTCCCAAGACAAACTCGTCCGCCGTCACTCCTGGATCTGCAAAAAGCACTGCCGAGCTCATACCATCCTCCCCACTTCTTGTCGCTCCTATCAAGGATAAAAGCAACGGAAAGTCTCAGAAGCGCAGTGCAGCTGATGTAGACGAGTCTGAGGAGACTTGTTCAAAAACAAGCAAACCAACGAAACTAGTAACGAATGATGCGGAACTCAGTGTTGTGACGAGCTCCGAACGCTCCCTGAGGTCGGGACGCAAGGTTAGCGTGATATCGAAGCAATAGATTGCTTCCTATTCTTCTTTCGCATGCTCGGGTTCATTGTTGCTGCTGTGTCAGCTCCCTAATATATCAGTGAAATTTGCCCATCGGTACGCAGTTAGCTATATTTATTCTGGCTATCTGGATTCTAAGTCACTGTTGCCCATACTGATTGTACAATGAATTTTGTGTCTGCCTTGAGCTTGACTTGTAACCAAGTGTATTTAACAATGATACAAATGCCTATTACCACTTGCCCAGGAAGACCGATGAATATGCAGTACACCTTGACAAAGATAATACAACTTGAATGTTCCTCTACTATTGAATGTCCTGCAACGCGGATCATATTTCTACAGTTGTATGATACTTCTTGAGTTCGCAGTGGCTTCCTGCCCAACTCTGTACTTGGTATTTATCGCATATATATCCTATTCTATACACGAGGGCCTAGCTACGCTTAGGTCCATTATAATATTTTGATTCGGCTTCAACATGTAGCGCTTAAGCCATGACGCTTGCGAGCAACGCCATACGGATCTATACCACAATTTAGGACAAGACTAAGCATCAAAGTGGATGCTACTCACGAAGAGACCATAACGCATCTGCCGGAAATACACTGCGCGGCGAGAGTCAAAATCGACTTCAGGGTCAATTTCTGATAATGGACGTCAATAGGGAGTCATTTGGGTATAGCGTACTAGGACGCACCATTAACTCTGGGAAGGGGATGCATCACGATCATGTCCTCTTTTGCACGAGAAAGAACGGCATGATCGACTCGGTACGCATCCTTGACCTGCAACCACTCCTTCTCACTCTCGAACCTCTCCTTCTGCACGCGAGTAACATACAGGACGTCGGTATCCGCCAGGACCTCGTCCAGGGATTCGCATATAGTGACCGGGATTCCTGCCTTGCGGGCAGCAGCCACCACGGTGGGAGGCATAGTGAGTGCACGAGGAGAAACGAAGTTAAGGCGCACAGAGTAGAGGGAGAGCAAGGTGACGAGACTGTGGACAGTTCGTCCGTTCTTGAGATCACCAAGAAGGGTGATGGTGCGACCGTTCACAGTTCCCAATTCCGAACGGATGGTGTACACGTCCAGAAGAGCCTATACTTCATATTAGATGTGTTTATACCATGTAGTAATTATTACTAACCTGTGTGGGATGCTCGCCAATTCCGTCGCCAGCATTGATAATAGGAACGGGCGAGAATTTCGCAGCTAGCTGAGCACTGCCGACGTCGGGGTGACGAAGGACAATAGCATCTCCGTAACATGCCAGTGTCCGAATGGTATCCGGCAAAGTCTCACCCTTGAGGACCGATGAATGATCAGCGGACACCTGAACAACTTGTCCGCCACAGCGCTTCATGGCGGCGTCGAATGAGGAACTAGTGCGAGTAGATGGCTCGTAGAAGATAGAACAAAGGACTTTCCCTTTGAGAATATCCAGGGTTCCGTTGCGCTCGACTTGCAAGCGCATCTCATGGGCAAGAGAAAATAAATCGTACATGTCACGATGAGTTAGCTGCTTGACCGACAAGATATGTCGACGGTGGAAAGAAGGGTGAGGAGCCAAGTGCGGCAACACTTGAGTGGCGGGAATGACCTGATGGACGCCGGTAGATTGCTGAGCGGAGGCAGCCGTGGTTAATGACATAACGTTAGGGTATGTTACCGATTCCATTTCTTTGCCAGACGCTGTCGATGATATGGGCTGAGGGATGGCGGCAGGAGGATGGCCGATTGTTGCACCAGATATATCACGCCCAACGGGGGAAGAAAACAGCGAGCCATCGAGGAACACCGTCTGTCCGTGAACGACGACACGATGGATGGCACCGGTGACGAATTGCTGCTCGATAGGAGACCAGCATGTCGGTCGTTTGACGAAAGGTGCCTTGCGCCCAATAACCACCTCCACACTGGTTTGGGATTGCTCCGGCAAAGCAAAGATGTGAACAGGGTTGTCATGCAGACGGACCCGAATGTCATCCAGCGTCAGACGGCCATCGCTTACAGCAGTAAGCAATAGAGGGATTGCTTCCTCGATTCCTGACCAAGGGGAGGTGGTTTTCCCTGTTTGCACAGCGAGCTGATACGGCGTGGCGCCGACAGAGAATACATCGATAACGTCCAACTTCTGCCACAAACCCTTCTGCTCGGCAGCAGAGGGGAGGCATTTAGCCTCCAGGAATTGCTCGCTTGTGAAGAAGAGCGTATAGACGGATACATCGCAGGTCACCTTGAGCTGCTTTGCCTTGCTGAGAGAGATCAACAACAGGTCGTCGTTGGTCTGGACGTCGGTGATGTGTACGCTGCGGTTATGGAGGCTTGCAAGGAGGAGTACGGAAGCAAGATCGGAACCTTTCGCGTCCGTTATGATGGGTTTCTCCGCGGGCCACAATGCGAAGTGAGCAGCGACAACAGACAATGGGGTCTGCGCAGGAATAAACAGGACTTTCGTCTCGGCCTGGACCTCCTCATCGAGCGATTTAGTATTAGCCCCAGTTGCCGTGATACCCAGGGCAAAATTACAGTGTGCAGCGCCGCTGACATTAGCAGCCGCTTGTTCGAGGGACTGTCTGTCAACGATGGCGCCGTCAAGGCCATAGGGAAGGATAAGGGCGGTGGTGAAGCCAGCGCTGGCAGAAGCCTTAGTCGCAAGTGCAAGATCCTTGCTGCTTGGAGTCGACAATTGGGGGACGAAAGTCGATACGTTGACAAGGCCGGGGAAAGTATGGGTATCGTGCGAACTCTTTGAGTCGATGCTTGAGACGTCAAGAGGTAACTTCCGAACAAGGGCTTCAGTGAGCATCTTGGCATTCTTGACATTCGTGATGAGGGGAATGGCGAAGTCGACAGCCATGCGACGTGTGTGATATCCCTTGCTAGTATAGCTGGCAGGACGGCGGTAGTGATTCTTTGACGGCAGATTGATGTACATGTCAATGAGATTGTTGGCCAGATGCTGCGTCAGGGAGTATTCCGACTTCTGCTTGTCGCGACTGTCTTCTCCGAGAGTTTCAAGGTACTAGAGTTTACTTATAAGTAAGAGCTTAGATATCGTAATAGACAGTGGACTCACCTTGCAAGGTACGTTATGCTCGGTCAAGAAATCAGCCGTACCAGCGGTAGCGAAAATATTGTATCCAGCAGCGCTCAGTTTCTGAACCGACGGCAAAATCTCCAGCTTCTCGCGATAGCTTCCAACAGAGAAGAGAATGTTCTTCTTAGGAGGAACAATACCGGTGGAAATGAGCGCCTTCAAGTAAGCCTCGTATTTATCATGGCCGAAGCAGGCGACCTCTCCAGTGGACGCCATTTCGACACCAAGGACCGGGTCAGCGCCAGAAAGACGGCTGAAGCTGAACTGAGGGACCTTGACTCCGACGTAGTCTGCCGGAAGTCCCAACTCGGGGTAGGATTCAACTGGAAGGCCAAGCATAACCTTCGTAGCCATCTCGATGGCGTCGACCCCAGTGACCTTCGAAACGAAGGGAAATGAACGAGCAGCACGCAGGTTGCACTCAATGACCTTGATCTCGTTGTTCTTGGCGATGAACTGGATGTTGAAAGGTCCGGTGACGTTCAGAGCGTTTCCGATCTTGGCCGTAGCTTCTTCGATTTGACGAACAGTCTGGGGGTCGAGATCCTGGGGAGGGTGGATAAGAGTAGCATCGCCAGAATGAACACCGGCGTTCTCGACGTGCTCGGAAATGTAGTGCATGACCATCTTTCCATCTTTGGCGATAGCATCCATCTCGATCTCCTTGGCCTGCTCGATGTACTTCGAAATGACGACGGGGTGGTCACGGGATACTTCAGCTGCTTGCGTCAAGTAGTTCGCGAGATCGTCGCTGGTGGATACGACATTCATCGCAGCGCCAGAGAGGACATAGGAAGGCCGGACGAGCACGGGATATCCGACTTTGTCGCAAAAGGTGGCGGCATCCTCGAAGCTGCTGAGCTCCTTCCACAGGGGCTGGTCAACGCCAATCTCATCGAGGAGACGGGAGAACTTATACCGGTTCTCGGCAGTGTCGATCATCTCCGGCGAAGTGCCGTAGATCTTGACGTTCTGTCGGTACAGAGGCAGGGCAATATTGTTGGGCGTCTGGCCACCCATGGAAAGGATAACGCCACGTGAACGCTCTGCATCATAGATATCGAGGATGGTCTCCAAGCTGATGTTCTCGAAATACAGTCTGTCGGCCTCGTCATAGTCGGTACTGACGGTTTCAGGGTTATAGTTGACCATGACAGTGGGGAGACCCTGGTCGCGGAGCGTCCTGATGGCACGGACAGCACACCAATCGAACTCAACGGAGGAACCGATACGGTACACACCGGAGCCAAGAACCATGACACCGCGCTCTTCAAAAATCACATCGTGCTCAACGGCATTGTAGGTGGTGTACAAGTAGTTGGTGAAGGCGGGGAACTCGGCAGCGACGGTGTCGATCTGCTTGACGAAGGGTGCGATGCCGGCTTCCTGGCGTAATCGGCGAACGGCGAGCTCCGTCGATCCCATGCAGGTGGCCAGCTGACGGTCGCAGAACCCAAGTTGCTTGGCCTGACGGAGGATCTCAGGAGAGATGGTAGACACGTTGCATGAACTGTGGACATACACTCAGCAAGAGCATGCAAAAATGTATAAACAAGGACGTACGAAAGAGTGTTCTCCATCTGGTAGATGTAGTGCAGCTTTGTCAAGAACCACTTGTCGATGTTGGTCATTTGCCAGACTTTGTCGACGCTGTAGCCACGATGGAAGGCCGTAGAGATAGCAAAGATGCGCTTATCCGTGGGATTGAGCAGCTCTTCGTCGATGTCCTCCACGAAGTCGTTCTGCCAACGCAATATCAGCTTTCCCGTTCATCAGAAAAACGAACATGCGAATGCACCTTCGCAAACCCAGCAAACTGATCGTCAATCGCCCTAATAGCCTTCTGGATTGTCTCCTCGAACGTCCTCCCAATGCTCATAACTTCTCCCACACTCTTCATGCTGCTGCTCAGCAAGCGGCTGACGCGGTTAAACTTCTTCAAGTCCCAGCGGGGAATCTTGACGACGCAGTAGTCCAAGCTCGGCTCGAAGCACGCGCTGGTGACCTTGGTGACCGAGTTGCGGATCTCGTTGAGGGGGATCCCGAGGCCGAGCTTGGCGGCGATGAAGGCGAGGGGATAGCCAGTGGCTTTGGAGGCGAGGGCGGAGGAGCGGGAGAGACGAGCGTTCACCTAAAAGTTGGTCAGTTGACGATGCAGAAGGAGAGTGGGAAACACAAACCTCGATGATGCAGTACTCCTGTGAAGTAGGGTTGAGCGCGTACTGGATATTACACTCTCCGACGACACCCAGGTGCCGGATGACGTTGATAGCGGTCGTGCGGAGCATATTGTAGTCCGAATCCGAGAGCGTCTGAGATGGCGCGACGACGACAGAGTCGCCGGTATGGATACCCAGGGGGTCGAAGTTCTACCAAGGGTATCATTAGTATCATATTACGAGAAATGTGAAAGGGAAAGAAAACGCACCTCCATGTTACAAACCGTAATACAGTTATCCCGGCAATCCCTCACAACCTCATACTCAATCTCCTTCCACCCCTTCATGCTCTTCTCCACAAGCACCTGAGGGCTCGTCGCAAACGCCTTACTGCACAGCGCCCTTAGCTGCTCCTCGTCCTGGGCAAAGCCCGAGCCTAGTCCGCCTAGGGCATACGCCGCGCGCACAATGACCGGGAACCCTATCTCCCTCGCGGCCGCAACCGCATCGTCAGCATTAGTCGCCGTGCAGCTCTGCGCACACTTCTCCCCAATCTCTTCCATCGCGCTCGCGAAGAGCTGCCGGTCCTCCGTTGTGATGATCGTCTCAATCGGCGTGCCAAGCACCTGCACCCCCAGCTCAGCGAACTCATCTTTCAGCTTAATACCGACATTGAGTGCCGTCTGCCCACCGAACGTCACGTAGATACCATCGGGCTTCTCAAACTTGATAATCTTGCGCACGAACTCGGGGGTCACGGGGAGGAAGTACACCTTGTCCGCGAGCCCTTTAGAGGTGGCGATCGTCGCGATGTTCGGGTTCACCATGATGGTGTAGATGCCCTCCTCTTTGAGCGCCTTGATTGCCTGCGAGCCGGAGTAGTCGAACTCGCCCGCCTGGCCGATCGACAGGCCTCCGGATCCGAGAATGATCACCTTGCTCACCTTCGCGCGCGGCACGCGCTGGTCGTTGTCCGCCTTCTTCCCGCCAGGCATCTGGATGGGCACCAAGGTGCTCGTCGCGACGCAGTCGGCAATGTTTTGGATGAACACATCGAAGAGGAACTCGGTGTCCCGCGGGCCCGGGGTCGATTCGGGGTGGAACTGCACTGAGAAGAAGGGCTTGTCAATGCAGTAGATGCCCTCGTTGCTGCCGTCGTTCGCATTCTGGAAGAGCTCCTTCCACCCCGCGGGGAGATTGTGCGTGTCGACCTGGTACCCGTGGTTCTGGCTAGTGATGTAGCACCGCCCAGAGAGCGCGTCCGTGCATGGGATGTTCTGCCCGCGGTTACCGTACTTCATCTTCGAGGTGGTGGCCCCGGCTGCGAGTGCCATGAGCTGATGCCCGAGACAGATACCGAAGATGGGGCGGTCTGCCTTTTCCATGGCCTTGGCGATGCGAGCGATGGTGTCCTTGACCATGGTGGGGTCACCGGGACCGTTGGAGATAAAGAGACCGTCGTAGACTTCAGAATCGGCTAGGAAGTCGAAGTCCCAAGGCACAACTTTGAGCTGGACACCGCGGTTGATGAAGCATCGGATCTGGTTGTACTTCATACCAACGTCGATGGCAAGAACGCGCAGGACTCGGCCAGAAGGATGCATGCGAGGAACGGAAACCTTGGTGGGCTCGTACACACGCGGAGCGGTGATGGAAACCGCAGCGACAAGGTTCTTTTGGTTAGGGTCGTTAAAAGGAATGTCTATGTAGTCTTCGCGCCATGAATAAGGAGTAGAAGGAACGGAAGGGAAAACGTTGATCTGCTGGAGCACACCAAGGACGTGCGGGCGGCCTTGCTGGGGCTCAGAGTTGCGCGCGAGGACTTTGCCCAGCATCGAACCCTTCTCTCTGATCTTTTTCGTGAGGGCGCGAGTGTCCACGCCGTAGAGGGCAGGGATGCCGTTTTCCTTGAGCCACGTTCCGAGCGAGGACTTGGCGAGGAAGTGGCTGAAGTCCTCTGAGTAGTACCCCACGATGAGCGCGGCGATGTGGATGCGTGACGACTCGAACTCGATGGGGAGGACATCGAGCGGATTCACAGGCCGCTCGGGGACACCATAGTTCCCCACAAGGGGGTATGTCAAGACGAGGATCTGCCCTTCGTACGAAGGATCCGTCAAGGATTCCGTATATCCCACCATACCTAGTACAAATTATGAGCCTAGTGAGTTCTTTTCATCTACTTGCGTCTCGACCCACCTGTCTGGAAGACACATTCTCCAGAGACGCTCTTGCCCTCCGCACCGAAGCTGATGCCACGGCATGCTGAGCCATCTACAAGCTCAAGAACGGCGTCCACAGGCTCAGAACCATCGTCGCGCGGTAAGGGGGCAGAGACGGCGGGAGCGGGGATGCCGTGGTTAGTAGCTGTGCGGGAGAGCGGGGGGCGGACGGGGGACGTGCTGCGTGGTGGATTGGACAGAGCCATGATTCGTTATTTTTCGCAATGAGTAGTGTCGTCTTCCTCTCCACTCGAATTAGAGTGTCAAATGCGAGTGGGGAGGAAGAGGAGAAGAGAAAAAACAAACACAGATCTAATCTCCAAAATTATTTGTTTGTCCGTGCTTATTGATCGGCGCACGCGACACTGAGGGATCAGAGTCACGCTCGCGCAACGCCGTGATTCATCGATGTCCCGTCGGCGTTCACCACCGTCATGAATAGCATTAAGCCAACGTTGTGCCGGCATCGAGTGCTCGTCATCTACTATCGCACGGTGCTCGGGCCTCTCACGCGTTATAGTTGGCGTCCTCGGCGAGAGTAGATCGTTCGATGCACTCGAATATCGACGAGGAAGCCAAGCTAGTTTATTGGTCTTCTGCTGTTTAGCAAAGAAGCCAACCAACCCTCCGCCCTAAGAACAACCTACTCCGATGGTCGACTTAAAAACAGTCCACCACGCTGTCCAACAAGGTACGTCGCATACTTCCTGACAATACAACGTGCGACTAATCTTCTCCTTCCTTACTTCCAGCATACGCGGAACGCGGTGATAGGAACCCACTTGACAAGAGGAATGCTTCGGATACACGTTCTTAACATCGCCACTGCACAAGATAGTCTATTTACATTGCTAATTAATCGAGAAGTAATACAGGTCATCAAACATGGGTATACGGGGGTCAGAAGAACCGTCCATTCATGATCAGAATCGTAATGTTCGTAAATGTTTCGTCAACGTCCAGCTTTCGGGCTCCAGGAACTAAAGCGTCCTGGAGCTCCTGTTCAACGTCTAAAAACAGCCGTGAGTTGCTATAATAAACCGCCTTTGAGATGGGTACACGTACCGACAGCATCCACATGTGAGGCAGTCAACAACACTCGCTATGAAGCCCGCTATCGCTGGAGACAATGAATGTCAGCCACACGGTTTCGAATCATACCAGAAATCCCACTCACAGCCTATAATGCACTCCAAGCATCCCGCAATCATGGAGACCACCGCCATAATGGAATCGCCTATACATTCGACGATTCCTGGGAAATTATATCAGCACGCCTATCGTGCAGCTGAGCTTTAGGCAGGTAACTCACCAGATAAACACGATACTATACACCTACATTGCAGATGGATATCGGTCAGCGTCAATCCATAGAAAGAGGAAATACGACAGGCACTCACCCCATTGTAGATTCACTGCGAAGGGAAGGAGAGATTGATACCCCCACCTCGTGCCTGCAGGCATGCTTTTATACGCCCACCTCCTGCATTCCTTCTGGGTATCTTTTACTGCGTTGAGCCAAAGAACAGTGACGTCGATACAAAGATGACGTAGGTAGTGTCGCCTAGCAATGTTCAGGAGAATGGACTATATTTAGACGAAATCGAGTGCTCACAAGGCTCTCCAGTCGCGAATTCGAGCATCTCGTCTACCACATAGCAGATTTATCCAAAGGCCAAATTTTTGATCGTTGAACAACTAGCAGTATACTAATGGCGTTTGCAATTTTGATCGCCTGAAGCAGCTGCAATGTGCACCAGAACGCAGCTTGGCTTCAAGGCTTGAGGGGAATACATGTCGAAATCTCAATTTTGATATGATCCAAAGTTTTGTATGTCTTGAGCTAAACATTCAGCGTGCACAAGCTGTCCTCCTACCGTCCTCCGCAAATAAGTTCTTATTCAGTCGAGCTCAACAAGGCATAGTCATGTTTGGCATAAATGAGATATGTACAAAATGGTGTGCCTGCGCTCATGGGTTACGTTGGGAAGGCATTTTTACTTTAAGGCGCATCTCCACTTCGCTCTCACTTTAGCATCGAGACCGAACGAATGCAATAAAGGTGCTCAGGTATATATACATAGCAGTTGCATCTGTAGTTGATCTTTCTCCATAGTAATGGATAGCTTCATCCCTTCAGTGGATAATGTTTGTAGCACCCTTGTTACATGCGTGCAGGGTATCAACTACCGCGATACAAATTTCGGAAGTGACAATGAATATGACTCGTGGAGTCGTTGAGAACCTTGAAACAAGCTGCTACAGTCCAGAAATTGGTTTCAAGCTGGGTAAATTATCCCCGTGGTAAGCTGTGCTCGTTATCGATGCTAAAATATGATGTGCAAACATTCCGCAGCTGGGGTACGACTTCAAGCGGGGTCAAATCTACTTCTTTGAAACCATTATCCATGTCTAGTTGATACAAAGAAAAAGACAACAAAGGAAGTTGCCCTCTTATACTCGAGAAGTGATCGCCAATCCATTCAGCTGGCAGGCAGAGGTCAGCTTGTTTCCACCTTCTTGAACGAACAGCAAGCGAGGAGAGCAACCTAAGCGGTAGCTCGTCGGTACACGTTACGAGTCTAGTCTTTCGTAGGATAATAGTGATGAAAGTACGGAACTAGCATTGATAGTATCAGGCGCTACGCAAAGCCTCGTGAAAGTTGAGGGCAGGTCGAGGTGTGCTGAGCGTTACAGTCCCTTTCACCGTCACGGACCACGGTCACAATCAGGAGATCCAAATTTTATGTAATCAAACTATGGTGATAAATATTTGGATCTATTAGAAACCCAAGGAATGCACACGCACGAGCCACTACGGCAAGCTCCGGCAGCGAACTTTGCCTTTCAGCCAGAATGATGTTCCGACCTTTCACCGATGATCTCCTATTTTCGAGCATCATTCGTCTGCAGTATGTCCGAGGTAAGTCTTGATTTATGGAGATATGGAGGATGAATTCGAACCTAAGTATTCTGGCCACGCACATAGCATCAGTTATAAGCACTGGCACCTCATCCAATCTAGCGATAGTATTCTAGTTAAATCCCAATTATCACACTTCATATCAACCTCCAACAAATTCTTTGGCATATTCTACTTCAGGTAATTTGAAAATTTCAGCTATATCCAAGAGTCTCTCTGATTTTCATTGCGCACCTTTTCAAAAATTACTGGAGTGAAGTGAGCAGTGATTGCCATTCAAGGACATCTGAGTTTTACACATTTTCAGCTCCAAGGCATGCTGTCCCTCGTTATTCTTACAGCAGGGATTCAAGAAAATGCTAATATCTTCTTGCTAATACCATCGTGGAACTATTAAAAATGGCCGTTCCAGATATCCTATCAACTTAGTACTGTGCAAGACATCAATTACAGTAGAATACAGAAACACTCACCATATTCCCTCAATTAAAGAGTTCGTTCGTGTCGCTCGTTTCTGGTAAGCCATCAGTACAGGACAGTAGCTTTACCAATCTCATGAAGGAATATCACGCGAGATGGAATGCTTCCTAGGGACAGTGATCACAATAAAATATCTAAGATACAGTTGCTCGAGTGTTTAATTTTCACCAGTATGACTATGATAGCTGATTATATTTGCAAGAAACCTACCCAATTGTGACCATAAGATTTAGGCGAGAGTCGGAACATTTCGAAGAGTCAAAAGACTAGTTGTAACTTCCAATATCTCCACACAATTTAGATGTTAACTCAGAAGTGAAATTTCTGGTTGAGATGTTCGAGTGGTGCAAACTTCGCCAGCCCAGGAGAAATTCTTTGCTAGAAATTGCCGTAAAAATCCAGTACTTACCGAGTAGATAAACTACTGGAAGCTAGTGGGCAGTGATGTATGACATCCAATGAAAATCAGCCTCGGAAGCATACTAATGGTGCTTAGGACTCAGCAAGAAGCTATAAGAGAGCTGTCAGGTTATTGCTGATAGAGTCGTATTTTATGTAGGAGAACATCGAGCGAAAACTTTAAGTATACAGGCGCAGCGGATCAGATGGGGAAGAGCCTAGATGACGCCGTTTCATTGAGCACGATTTCAGGGCCGTAATAGTTGCATTGGAAAAATAATGCCTCGGGCGATGTGTGCCTGCTTGGAAGTCCCAAAGTAAGCATCGATTGTGGGCCTTCGGTGAGTACGGGGTTCGTGGAAATTAGAAAAGAGAGTTCGTAATGGGTAATATAATGGAACGATGCGATAAATACAATCTAATCCGGAGATGTAGTGCGTCAACGCCACTGGTGTTAAGCACATCACATTGAATTGAGTAGCTGCAGGAACAGCTTTTACTACGCGTCCAGATAGAAAATCAGTGCCACTTGAATGGAAGTGGACTCAAAAGGTGCGTTTTTGATAGTTTAGAATAAGCATTCTCTTGATATCCCGGCACTTTGACAAGTCGTGAGATGAGACAATACATGAGGTAGTTTAAGTCTCACGGTATCGATACGGATTACTCACCTGAGCTCTCAAATAGGAGGTTGGAGGTTGTTTTTTTGGTTAAAGTATTAGGGTTGGGATCTCGAGTGTTCGTCTCGGAAGCCACAAGAACTACCTCTCCATGCGGAGAACGGGGAACTCCAGTTTGTATCACTTATCCTCTTGCGCCATTCAGATACAAAGTGGAGGCAGAGAGGACTAAATAGGTCTATACTACGCCGGAAGTGCTCTTCCACGCGAGCAAACCTGACTGCAGAAGGTTAGGTCAGTGGAGACGGGGAACGCGGCGAGAGTACTTCAGGGCTTCTAAGCGGGGTTCGCATGAACCTTTCAAGCCCAGATATATCGTTTCACATAGAATTCCGTAGGCTAAATCCAGTCTGAGCGTTTGCTTTTAAGAAATTTGACTGGATACTTTTCAGAAGGTCAGATTTCTATTTGTGATCGGGGATAATAGAAGATTGCTGCCCCGAGAAGCGTCCAGTTCTCGACAGAAGTGAGCATCCGGAAGAAAAGAAGAGGAAGGGCTTGATTTAAAATTCTCTCAGAGGTTTGATTACGGCTGAATTGTTATCAACAAAAGGCTCGTTCCGGACGCCCCATATCAGTTGAGACATGGGAATGATGCAACACCGAAGTTCTATATTTGATTGAAGATTGATAAATGACTTGAAAGTCGCCCTGAAGAACCTGAGAACATAGCGACAAGCGGAAGAGGAACATGGGATTTTAGTAGAAGAGAACCAGTGACGTAGTCAAATTGTGATTTACGACGGCTCACCGAAGTGAGTGATGACATGTCATTAGTCATTTATTGCCCATTTCCGTGGATTTCATGGGCAAGAAGACACATAAACTTAAATGCAACCGACTTCCGTGATTTGGAACGAGAAAATCCCAGTTGATAGCTTGAGAAAAATCGAAGGCCATGTTCCGATGGCTTAAAGAACCATCACGTTGCGACCGTTTAATGAATTCGAGAACAGCGAAGCACCACGTTTAGACGTCGAAGTAGAGAACGATGGGCCAGTATTAGTAACAGTTCCAGTGTTATGAACCACCAGCAGGTTCCAAGACCAGGCCGACCACTTGCAAGCACCGACGCTGTACTCGATGGTCCTGTAAAATGTCGGATGCCGAAGATTATTATCACAGCCGCGCATAGCCGCGGTACATACAACCGGAAATAAAACCTTCAGAGATTAATTCATATCGGCCATCGGTCGGTAGATGGTGAAGAGGCACCGGGAAGGCCGTCGGTTTGTCCCAGATATTAATTATTCGTGTAAAGAGCTGCCACCGAGGTGACGCCGTGACGATAGATTTGAGGGATTCTGGATTATCGATCCAAGTAATGACACAGCATTGAACCTGTACTAGTGGGGAAAGATCCGGGGCCGTGAGGATGCCAGTGTATTCTTTTATGCAATCCGCACAGGGAGCAGGTAGATGAAGGCAACTGAATACCATTGGTCAGATCTGTTTGAAGTGAACGGGCTAAGAAAAATAAGGTAACACACTGGAAGGACTTGCGATATGCAGGTGGATAAGAGTGTAGACGTCACATTCGCTGAGTTGAACTGCTGAACTCAAAAGCCCGAAAGAGCCCAAATCGTGTGTATTTCATTCAATGACATAGTGGCGTCCACGATCTGAATTCAAATAACTTGGTCTCCAAAAATCACTGCCAAGATCAAGTGAGGTTTCGAGGGTTGCTGTGAATACGGAGTCTCTCTGGTGGGTTAGACTGAACTCTTTCCCTCATACATTCATCATCATAGCAACTATAAGTCTTCCTTAAACAAAGACAGACCACAATAAGGCACACATAATTGCAGATATGTCGATGGCAGTTGCGATTAGAGTTGTCAATGTTGTTGGCATTTCGTTGGAAATAAGGGCGATGGCGATGATCACCAAATATGTTTTTGATATTTGACTTCGAGATTTGCACCCGGAAGGCAATCTAAGTAAATTGGGACACCTACGCATTGGTGAACGCCATCAACCTGACCATTGAAGGCAAATTCTGATACTGATTGAAGCCGGAAATGCTTTCCTTTACGTACATCCAGCACGGGGAGCAGAGTCTGGCGTTCCACGGAATTGCAAAGACCGATCTAAACATGCAGCTAAGCTCTGCACAAATGTTTTCGTTATCAAAATGCAGCACTGCGACGCACGGCATATCACGCGGAGGATTGGGGAATTGTTTCCGAACGGGCCGGGGATTGCTCCTTCGGTCTTAGGAGTATTCACTGGAAAAGCAGTAGTCTGACCTATGGAGATCAATGGAGTTTGCATCCACATCGAGGGTAACAAGAATGCGGGGAAGTTGGGAGCTGATCATCTTCCTGGCCTATCGCGGCGTCGGCCACCAATATAAACTTGCGGGGTAAGAGAGAGTTGCTAACAGAGGCAATGGTCAGGTACGCGCTCTGTATAGCGGGCAAGGCAAGGAGGAAGCTTGAAATAGAAAACGGAAAGTACCAAGAGAGTGAGGGTCTGCTTTCGGTGCCTATATTGAGAGGGGCATCCGCACCTCGCAACGCGTTGATCCTATCCCATCCGGTACGAGTTGAGTGGGAGAAGCAGGACTTGCACGACAAGAGCTAAATGGAAATAATACACATCGACGCGAGCACATAATGGTGGGGGCGGGGTTCCGCCCAGTGACAGTTGCGTTCCCGGTTCGGGATGTCGGTGTCAGCGTCCATATCGTTCCTGCACGAGCGCTTGCGATTGGAGATAGACTACACCGTAATGAGGCTAGGGCTAGCAATTGATCGGCAACCTCGAGCTGCCGAGACGAGGAATGGCTGATCGATAAAGTGGGTGATAGATAACCCAACGGTACATCATAAGCGTAGAAAAAGAAGTCTGTACCGTTTTTGTCAGTTCGCCCAATGGATTTGGAAATACAATAAAGCAAATACTCACGAAGAAAACTTCCTTCAAATGTAGGCGCCTTGCAATGAGGCATCTTGCTCTTCCTGGTTCAATGACGAGAAAAGGGGACTTGAAAGCTCATATCCGGAGCGATAGTCCGTAAGCATGCCAGAAACCCAACGCACTCGCAAAGATTCACAGACCGGAAGCGAGTTAACCACTATACCCATAATTGCGCATACGCGCGGTCCGAATCGCTTCCAAAAAAAACAATTAGGACGCATCTTGATGAAAGGCCATGACCTCAAGGGTCTTCAATATCGTGTACGTTTCCAGAATGTTTGCACCAAGGTTTAAGCAATGCCGTCAGGCAATTGGGGCATTGCAAAACATATGTCATTCCGTAACAAAGTTCTGGCGACAGCTAGTGATTGGCATTGAATGCAGACATGAATGTGTCATTACATTCGTCCTGGTGGTGGTGGTGGTGATGCTGATCTCTCTGATGGATAGATACCGCCAACCGGTGCCTGCGCAGAGAACAACCATGCAAGAAGACAGAGACAGAAAAAAGAGAGGAGGAATGTTGTGCTCGACGTAGCGGATGCACGAGGCGCACCAAATGGATTTTCAAAGTTCAATTCTGCGAATGCGAGGAGAAGGCAGGGGTGCTAGTTGCCTCACGCTTGAGACGGCATACAGTGCCACCACGCATGGATGCAGATCCAAAGTTCGAATTTAGGATGTCGATGGAAGAAACGAGAGGGCAGTGGCGTCGAGTTCGACATCGCTTCGTACGGCCCGGCGGCACGCGTGGTGTTGGTTTGCCTCCCAGTGCTGTCACACTCCTGGTAGAAGCCCAAGGGGGCAACATATGCAAGCAAGCGTGTGCCATGTCGTTCCGGAAGTAGAAATAGAGTCTGAAATCGAACGCAGGTGGTGGTGGTAAACGCAGCCACTGATCGGCGACGTCGAGCTGTTGCTGGCTGAGCCTGATTTGCTGGAGTGCTGTTCATTCCTGAGATCGACGATGGTGCTGCAGCTACCGCTAGGCGCGGGGTCGCCTCTAAACTGGACGAGTACGATCCAACGCTGAAAAGTCCAACTCGAAGCAAAGAGAAAGCAAGAAGGAAAGGAAAGATGCCTGAATCAGAATCTCATTCACCCCAGCGGCGATGCCGTCTTCTCCTCCTGGATCGATGGCAATGCCCGATACACAGATCCCGCCTATCCTTAAAAGTCTAAACAGGATGATGAATATGATCGCAACACTGAGTTGCAAGGTGAGGGAGATTATGTTCAAGCAAAAAGAGAAACCAAGATCTCTGGAGCAGAATAGTACCCGCCCTTGGGGGCTAACTTCCTCGTATATACCGTTCCTTGTGGCCAGAACGAGGTGGATTCCCTGCCGGCATCCGGCGATGTGCCTCGAGTATATACAAACTTGTTCGAAGCGCCTATGTAGTAGTCTTGGAAGAAGTAAGTGCATGTAAGCCAAAAAGTGTCAACTGAGAATAGACATACAACGTCGTTTCCTGCCAACTGATCAATGATGATGCCTGATAGATAGATCCCGCCTACCACCAGACGGGTGCAACTTTAACATTCCGAGTGATACACGATCGTAATCCTCAGAAGACCTATTTCGACGTTGTGTTCAAAACAAGCCCTGAAGTAGAACCGCATTCGATCCGGCGAGGTGGATTTTTTGAGTGTCCGTACCGGGGCATGCGATGAGCATTGAATTAATATCTATTCGAAGCGCCCATGCCTTGAACTTGAACTAGGAAAAGAAAGTGAAACTCAGTACATGTGCCAAAAGAGACGTACGGTGACATGACTTGCCTTTCATCCCACTGATCTGCAACATCGGGCTATCGCTGTCTGAGTATATAGACTGACTTCCTCCCAGTCGTCTCTTCCTACTGTGATCGATGATGATTCCTGATAGATACCGCCAGATAAACACAAGCTTAACATTCAGAGTGATACACGATCGTAACAGTGACCTCAGAAGATCCGTTTCGAGCAAGAAGCGAGGCCTAATGCGAGGCCGTGTCCAGACAAACATAGAAAGATCCCTGAACCAGAACAGCATTAATCCCGGTGAGGCGACTTGTTGAGTGTCCGTACCGGGGCACGCGACGCATTGAATCCAAGGCGACATGCACAGAGCTATCCGAATTCCGGAGAGTCCTGGTTTGAAGTGTCTGGATGGCACACGATGAATGTAGTAGCAAGTAACCACATACGCCAAAAAGTCCTGAACATACCGCGTCGTGCCATCCCATCCCGAATCCGGATCGATACCCAAGGCCCAAACTGCCTTTATGGACGATATAGCCCAAAGCGGGTATAATGGCCGTCCCGGGATCGGCGCGTAGGTGGTGATAACTCCCGAATGGAAGGGAAGTGGACGCTGGGGGTTGGAAACGAAACGAGATGATATGGTCACTGGTGGTTGCAATTGCAATGTTACTTTCAAGTTCTGGAGACGGGAGATAAGTGACGGAAAGAGGACAAAGGCATCACATATGTTGGTCGTGTATGTGTTGATTGGCTGCTCATGAAACGCTGGGGATGAGGCGGTGGTACACCTTCTCTTTGTTCTTGGTGGGATGTCGTTGTTGATGATGGTGGTGGTACTGGTGATCCTGAGCCGCCCGGCATTGAGGCGCGCCACGGTACACTGATGATGGCACTGCGCCGCCAGCTCGACGCGCGTCAGCGAGACTCTGACGCGATTTGAGGGGCTTTGACGCGTCTCCAAGTCTGGGCTGCCCCGAGGGCGTACTCAGCGCCGTCGAAGCGTGATAGGCCGTAGACGCGGACTCACACTCGAGGCACGAACCCACCACATCCGCGATTCCAGATCCCACTCCGGCCCTCGCGAACGGACATCGCGTCCAGTCTTTCCCTTTCGTTTCGCCGAGTGTTGTTCTCTAGGTTCCCGGTCTAAATTACCCAAATCCAGCCCCCCCCCCCCCCCCTGCTTTTCCGTACCACACCACACATACCCGACAAAACAGTGAGCTTGTCGAGCAACTTGACATCGGGTAGCGCTTAACGTAAGCTGTCGAATAAGTTATTTAAGCTGATACGACTAAATTGCAGAGAAGCGCTTCGCACTAACGGATTTATATCACCTGGGTCCTGATCATCCTTGGATC
>JASFDH010000691.1:0-20489 GCA_036937195.1 Nidularia pulvinata
CCAAAGGATGTGCGCCACAAATCATCCTCATCTATAGCAAAACGTGTAGGAGAGCGTCAGAAAAGCTGTAGAATAAAATTGAATTCCTAGATGCTTAAATAGGACTCACCAAGTAAATAACTTGACCCTGCTGTGTTGATTGAGAGTTTCAAGAAATGTCATTGCTGCAAAATTCTTGGCAAAATTTGAACGCTCGTAAGTAGAATATCTGGAAGTATACTTATGATAAAATTGACTATATTCAATGTGTTCGATTTCGGGTTTTTGAGAACTTGTCTGTGGAAGCAAGTTCGAGGACGATGTGCCAGTATAAGTAATGTGAGCATGAGAGCGGTGGTGAGTCATTCCAACGCTCAACTTCTTGTGACTGCGGCGAATGCCAGGCGCCCCGGACCGAGTGTCCACCGGCCCCAGGCCCTATCGTGGCTTCGGTTCGAAAGGTTGAACTTGAACACCCTTGTATTTTCTATATCTTTGCTAGCTTAAACCTCCTCGCTTTTGTCTTCAAGGTTGCCTAGGACGACTTCTTTATGGTTTGGGCAGAATAAAGCTGATTCAAAGGTACCTTCGCAACCTATTGTTCCAGTTCGAGTCACTTTTAAGGCAGGCTGTCGACCTGGACCCGTCAAACCTTCAAGACTTTCTGTTCACAGCACTACCCAACTTCACCAAAGAACTGCGTTCAAGAGATACATGGCTCCCAATCTACGTTCAAACTCTTCTACTCAAAGCACGCCCACAAGGAAGTCCGGCTCTGCTAGTGCTACTTCGAGGGATACTACTCCGTCCACAACACCCCGGAAAGTGCCTCAATGCCAGAAATGTAAACGTCCTCGAGCAGGGCATCCGCGTTCTGGGTGTCCGTATGTCGATTCTCCTCTTAAGGATGAGGACAAGAAAACGCAGCCTCTTCCTGCATCGCATATCACCGTGGCTCTTGGCTCGATGCATCTTGAGTCTCCCGTCCGAGATCGCGACGAAGAAACAAAAGCCACAATTCGTAACCGTCGCCGCCTATCTGCACAGCCAGTCCTAATCGGCCCTACCGAGAGCTTGGCGTCTCTGTCAAGTGAGGCCCTCGCCGCGCTTCTTAAGCCCGGGATGTTCGACGATACCTCGGATGAGGAGGAGGCTGCTCACAATGTAGCTGCTAGTGGCAGTGCGAAGGTTGTCCGGTGGCAAGAAACCCTTGCTGCTATTGCTCCTGCCAAAGGAAAAAGCAAAGCCTTCTCGCGTTCCCCGATGCCTGGGACTCTTATTTCACCTTCTCCCTCTCCGGAGTCGAGCTTTACTTCGCAGTGGTCCTCTATGAAGCAGGAGACACCTTTGGCCAAAATCTCTGCTTCGACATCAGTAACAGCGCCTTCTACTCCCCAGCTTCTCGGACGCACCATGTCACTCCAGCAGCGCGAAGATTTCATTTCAGCTCTAACGAATAAATCTACCGCTACTATATACGTCCTGCCCAAGGCCGATATTAAAGCCGTCGTCGAGGCAGCTGGACAACTCAATTTTCATTCCAGCGTTGTTAATGACCTGGAGGATGACACGAAAGAGCAGGGTCTGCTCATTCTAGGAAGAAGTGAGGAGGCTGTGAAGAGGGTGATGGAAAAGATGGAGGAGGAAGAGAAGAAACAACAAGCAAAGCATCACCTAGAGATAACAGGGAATGAACAGCAGCAGGAGATCGAGAAGTCGAAGGCGAGTGGAGCAGGAGGCTCCAAACTTCGCGCTGCAGCTGGAGGCGCCGTTGTAGGTGCCGTAGGCGCTTGGGCCGGATTAGCTTTTTCTTAAGCGGGAGTACCTGACTATATGGAGGTGCTATCGAATGATCCGGTAATCGTTTTACCATCCTGCGGTATAGCTACTACTTCGTTGGATTCGAAGACCTCGTCCATCGCCCTTTGCATCTTTGGAACAGCTTTTCGAGAAGAATCACAAATTAAAGCAGTGATTTCTATCGTAGCCACATGGATTCCAGAACGGGCGCCCATTTTTATTGATACTTTCAAACGCTCTGCAATCCAACCCACTTGGAAGAAGCTGTATATCCCGGTTTTCTCGTCATATCCTCTCTCGCGTTCATGATCCCATCTCGGTTCCTAGTTACAGTATTTCTGTTTCTCCTCACAGTCGATATCAGCGGCGGTATACATTATCTTCCACCGGCATGTCACCTTTACCGTGATCCCTCTTCCATTGATTGTATCGCTGTACTTGCTGCTGTCCATTGCATTTCTTCCTGGACTATGCCCGTAGGCTATACGTTTGTATCATAACTCCCACTGTCCATACAGACACTGTATTACAAGCGGCGTATCGACGTCGACATTGCTTTTGACTGATGAATGTATACGATATATTCCCTAATAATTCTCAGGCCCAGGATCATGATATCAGGTATGCTTCTTTATGACTTGCCCAGCTTAGAACCCAAGCAGAAGTATACATCAGACGGACTTTCTCTACTGCCTGCTTCCTGTTTGATAGTTGAAGTAAAAATAAAGAGAGCTGTGTAGTCCCGTATTTATCTACCTCGCACCCACGCCGAAGCCTTTAAGCTCCCCGAGTCTGCTTTTCGGCTCAATGAAAGGCATGTAACCCAGTTAAATGTGATGGTCGTAACTACTCTTTATGAGAAGAAATAACATCTTTCTAGCTGCCTGTGGGATATTCAAAGTGAGATCTCCGTTTAGCTCCCCGCCGTTTCTGTGACCGAGCATTTCTCCATATCACCTTACACAGGTATTGTGCTACCGGCAATACCGCGATTCAAACGCATATGATGACAAGTCAGAAGTTCAATACATCGAGCGAAGGGTGCTTGAGGCTATCATTGTACCGTTGTATGACATTGATACTATCGAACGACATCTAGGCGGCTGACAAGAACTGCCTCCTCTCTTCATCGGAAGGGGATTAGAGAAACAAGCCACCGGCGCCAGGGAAAGGACAGCACCAAGCAGCACTACAAGTTTAGACCAGTCATTGACGATGTCGACACTGCTTGTAGTCAAATTATGGGTAGGTAGGCCATCTCAAAGAAACGTCGACAAGAATGCAAAATGTTGTTGCATTGCTGTAATCGTCGAATCCCGTTGCTTGGTCCACTGCTAGTTCATCTTCTGCGAGCATCTGAGAAATATACCTCGTGAGCTCTTCGACATTAACCAATACCATGAAACACCAACCAAGTGTGTGACATATTCTGGGAAATCATTTTCAATTAATAGAAGGAACAGGATCATGTGGCTTCTGTTGAGGCATGAGCCCAGAACATTGAATAGCAGAACAAACAGAGCATACTTCCACGGCATTGTCTAATTTCATTAAAGCATACTGCGGCTTGGCAAGTACACTTCCCCCGACGTTATCTTTGGACGATTGAAACGTCATGTCCAGAGCTGCTGCACCCTTGGGAAGAAAAAAAAAAGCAGTGGCCATCACCCCTAATGCTATTCGCTGCACTTCGCTCACTTGTGAGAAGCGTAGGATTCAGCTTTATCTTTGGGAGTTTTCATAACGAGAGGAGATACATGTAGCCGTACTCTCGAGGCCGTTGCTTCATAACTTGCTTAAAACAGCCAGTTCATCTCGAGAACCTTTTTGTTCTGTGGCCAACGCCAGGGTCGAACTGACGACCTTCGCGTTATTAGCACGACGCTCTAACCAATTGAGCTAGTCGGCCGATACGTCGGATAGAAGTACTGGGGAAAAACGAAGGACGTGGGGGACCGGTGATGTGTGCACTGTGTGCAATGCCACTGAGCACCTGGCAGGGTAGCTGGCTCAAATATAAGGAATTTTATCTTTATGAGAAATCGAGGGCTCACCTCAGAAAGGAACGTACATCGAGGCTTCACTAGATGTAGATGGCAGCTGGATGGAAGTGAGCATCATCAGCGTTAGCGAGCACAGGTAAGATGAGATTCGGGAATGGCATCTCCGATCCAGAGAAAGGTGTTCGCCAAGACAGACAACTGAAATATGAGCGGGATATGCATGGGATTAGCGGCGAGCATTGACATAAGAAAGGCCTGGACGACACCGCCTGCGGTATTGGCAGATTTTTTTCCCATTAGCATCCGTATTCCACAATTATTCTGAAATAATTATCACAGTAAAAGTCTGTTGGGTAAGTGTCAGCTCAGCATCATTGTACCGCGCATATTTTGGAGAAGTACCTACTATACAGTTCCACAAGTTGGGGAACTCTTATGTACTTTTTGTCCGCATCTCGAAGCGGTACACATTCAGCTTGACCATCTACTCCTTCCCGTCCTTCTCCTCCAAAATCAACCTTTCTACCACCCCTCGCACCACGCGTGCGTCCGCCCGCCCGCGGCTCTCGCGCATCACGCGCCCCACGATTTTGTTGATCACGCCCTGATGCCCCGCGCGGAAGGCAGCTGCTTCGGCGGGGAGGGCGAGGATGGCGCGGAGGCAGAGGGCGCGCAGGGGATCTTCGGGGTGGGGTTGGGAAGGAGATAAGGAGGAAGGGATGGGGAAAGGGGATGAGGAGTAAGATGGGGATGAGGGGGATGGGGATGGGGATGAGGAGGGAGGAGGTGAGGGCGGGGAAGAGGAGGATGGGGAGAGAGCGAGTAGTTCGAGTTCAGTCGCGATTTGGGATGTACGCAAGGTGCAGGGGTGCGCGAGCATGTGTCGCAGGAGAAACTTTCCCGACGTGCCTATGAATTCAACGCACTCAGTTAACTATCAAGCACACAGCCGTCAAAAAACGTACCAGTAACAGTCCCCGCCTGCACCAGATCAATCAGCTCCCCCAGCTGCGCGGCAGTCACCGTATTGTCCTTGAAGCTCTCCTTCCGTGCCGCGAGCTGCCCCAGGAGCTCGTGCGTCATCCAGTTGAGCACGACCTTCGGGTCCCTGCCTTTCTTCGGTCCTTCCGCCTTTCTTTCTGCTTCGACTTGTCCGTTAATGTCGTTCCCGTCCACTCCAGCGCACAGCTCTTCAAAATACGCCACTGCCCCGCCCTTTCTTTCCTCCCCATCGAACGGCACGTCCGCGCCGCTGTCGATGCCCAACAGGACGTCTGCCGCGCGCGGGGAGAGGCCATATGTGCTTTGGAGGCGCGCGTGCGTGGCGGCGGGGAGGGAGGGGAGGGTGCGGAGGAGGGTATTGATGCGTTCCTAAGGGAGGGGTGTTAGCGGGTTGATTGAGTAGGTGTGAATATCAATATGATGGATTGAAAAGTAAGAAACGAACAGAATGTGAAGAGGAGGGAAGGAAACAAAAGATGGAGAGAGTATAGGAAGATGATTAAAGTGAAGGAATGGCAATGGATACCCACGCACCTCGCTGAGAATGAGTACCCCGAGATTGGGGTCGGGCATGTACCGGTAGTCGGGAGCATCCTCCTTCGAGCGCATGCGGTACGTCTCGAACGTATGTTCATCGAACCCACGCGTCTCCTGCGGGACAGAGGGAGCGCCAGATGCGAGCAGCGCGCGTTGGCGGTGGACTTCGTGCACTATTCAACCATAAACACATCGCGTGAGCACATTCGTAAGAAGAGAAGGGGGAGCGGGGAAGGCGTACCAATAGCGGCCATAATAAACCGCACGCTATTCAGATTCTTAATCTCACACCTAGTTCCAGGCGGGTCCCCAATGCGGTTGACGGAGACATTCACGTCGCACCGGAGGGAGCCCTGCTCCATGTTGCCGTCGCTCGAGCCCACGGCGCGCAAGAGGGCTTGGAGGGTGCGCACGTACGCACCGGCTTCTTCTGGGGACCTGTGAGGTACGAGGTGAGGTTGACTTTTCTTTTTGGGGGCAGGAAGATGGAGGGAGGGCATACCGGAGATCGGGCTCAGAGACGATCTCCATGAGCCCTACGCCGGCACGGTTGAGGTCGATATGCGAGGTGCGGAGGCGCGGGTTGAAGGTTGATTTGGCTGTGTCCTGTGATAGGGCATGGTCAGCAGGGATGTGGTGGATAGAAGGATGGACGGACCTGCTCGAGCTGGATTTGCTTGATGCGCACTAGGATTGGGTCCGCGTTGGGGAGTTGGAGGGTAAGAGCGCCGTTAAGCGCAAGGGGAGCTGTATATCGTGTATGTTATATTTTAGCTGTACAAGGTGAAGGGGAACATACGCACCATACTGCTGCGTAATCTGGTACCCCGCCGGCTGGTCCGAGTAGAAGTAGTGCTTCCGGTCGAAGGAGGAGCGCCTCTGGACGTCGCATTGCAGCGCGAGTGCCGTGCGGATGGCGAGGTCTACGCAGCGGGGGTTGAGTTTCTGGGATGCTCAGCTGGGGCGGGCCGGGAGGAAGGGAGGGGGGCTTACGGGGAGCGTGCCGGGGAAGGCGGCGTCGAACGGGGAGACGCGAGTGTTGGGCGGCGAGTCGGGGTCTGGAGTGAGGGATTCTGTGCGCGGCGGTATATAATTAAGAAAGGGAACGGAACGTGAAGAGTGGATGGACACACCAGAGAAGAGCTTGCGCCGCGATTTGATCTGTGCGTGCGTCTCGATGCCGATTATGACCTGCCATCCAGGCCAGCGCTTGTCTTCTGTGTGGACGCGCACGTCATGGAACAGACAGCGAGCAGACGCAGACCAGGACGGGTTCGAGAAGCGGAGGGCACATCTTGCGCGGAGCGCGAGCATGAACGGAAGGGGGAGAGAAGACGCGCCGTTTTTATTAGAACTCCGCGCGCCGTACCAATTATTACATCTTCTTCCCTCCACACCGGCAAGCACAATGGCGACCCTCTCCTTGCGGCACCTCGCCCGCCTCCCAACTCGCGCACTCGCCCGCTCCTACGTCTCCGCACCCGCGAAGCCCGCATGGACGCCGCGCAACCCCACACCCAAGCCCGCCGTGGCGAAAGTGAGCACCGCGCCGCCCACCGCTGAGGAGATGCTCGACCACCTCCCGCCCACCCCCTCCGCCGCCGAGGTGCCCGCCCCCGCACCCACAACCGCGCCTTCAGCCACATCCACGCCCGTCCCCGAACCTGCCGTGTCGGTGCTCCCGGAGGCTATTGGCAGCGACGGCTCGACGGACTGGTCAAAGAGCTACCACGGCCTATCGACGTATGCGTTCTCGAAGGAGATTGCAGAAGTGCTCATGGCGCCCGTGGATCCGATGGACATCGAGATGAAGCCTGGTGCGTGTTGCCTTCTCCCTTACTTTTCGCAATTAGATTTACGAAAATGAATAATGATGCATAGACGGCATGATTTACCTCCCCGAGATCAAGTACCGCCGCACGCTGAACAAAGCCTTCGGCCCCGGCGCGTGGGGGCTCGCACCACGGAGCGAGACGAACGTGGGGCCGAAAATCGTCAGTAGAGAGTATGCCCTCGTCTGCCAGGGTCGGTGCGTGTCCTCCCACAGTCCCTAGTTGCCCAATCTACTTATTACATGATATATGTATCATGCAGTTTAGTTGCAATTGCCCGCGGGGAGCAGGAGTACTTCGATCCCTCCGGGATCCCTACCGCCACAGAGGCGTGTAAGAGCAACGCCCTTATGCGGTGCTGCAAGGATTTAGGTATCGCCAGCGAGCTTTGGTTCGTTGCTTCTCCAACATTTCCTTTCTCTTTATTTTATTGATGCTACATTACCAATAGGGACCCGCGGTTCATCCGTGAATTCAAAACCAAGTACTGCGTGGAAGTGTTCGCGGAGCATGTGCCGACGAAAAAGAAGTACGTTCCTCCCCCCTCTTACCCTGCTCTCTCCTTCTCCCCGCAAATTCCCCTCACCTTCAAATCCACTGACACCCCATCCCTCCATTCAACAGGAAGAAGCTCTGGCGGCGCAAAGACCAGCCGAAATTCGGGTACCCATACCAGGAGTGATCACCCAACCCCCCACCCGTAGCCCCGTCCCGCGCACTCGGCTTCGGATTTTCTTGTAAAATACCTATATAAAAGGATATAGCCCCGTCCTTGATATTTTCCCCCTCCCCTCTGGTAGATAATTAGCTCAATGCTGGATAATTGCTTTCTTGCTTGCTTTCCACTTAGGTCGCGTTTTCGTGAGACGTGACGCGAATTTTCAGGGCGTCACGAGCATGTGGTTTGTGACACCATGCGATCCGACGCGTCGCCGGACGTTAGTTGGAAGTGATTTTTTTTTCTCGGGGCATTGGAGACGATTGTTTCAATGTCACTGAAATACAGCATGAGTATGGGTCATTGTACTAACAATGTTGTAGATTGTCATTTTAAAGTCTGCAAATATTGCTGTTCCTGTCGGTCTACACGGCCAGGCCAGGCCGGACAAGCGGACTCCGTCCCGTGAGCCGCTGGTGATGGGGGTTAGGAGCCATTCTTTCCGCCCAATCATCACCACGATTTCTCTCCAGTTTCTTTCGAGTAGGGGGATATTCTTGAATTACCGGCGGCACTACTCCCAGAAGATTCTCGGTTTTGTGCTATGGGAAATGCGTACGTTTCCGTCGCCTGCTCAGTTGATAAGGAGTGCTGAATTTTTATCTCGTCTCTTCACACAAAGTCCTATGCTTCCTGCTCTATTCTCGCGCACCGAACTAGCACGCTTTTGACGACCCAAATTTGCTCCTCTGTAGAAGAGAAAAGCCAACGGATCTGCGGATAACTAGGTTTTCCGGAGCACAGCCGGCTGGAGGTCGAGCATGATCGTGTAGATCATTGTTTCGGCTATCGGGAAGGAGTTCTGGCTCTAAGAAGACAGTCACTCCTGTGCAGCGCGCGCTGTGAGCCTCTTTGACCTTGACTCGGACTATCTGCACACGCAAAAGGAAGACACGCCCTCGCTGTAAGTGGATCACTGCCTTCACCATTTATTCGAAGGGTCGGGCTCTATTTACACCACCAATGCAGCGCATAACCTCTTTTCCACCTGTTCGGAGCTGCTCATTCCATTAAGCGAAGTGCACTGCTGTTGCCATTGTGCAGAGAGGGCTTTTGATATCGTGCATGCGTGAACAGGGCCACCGCCTTCTACGTTTGCTCGAAGGGCAGGGCTCTGTGTACACCACCAACGCACCGTATAGTCTCTTTTCCACATATTCGAAGCTGCATCGCAACTATCGAGAAGCAGAATCCCGAATCATTGGGTCACGGATGTCCATGCTACCGGCTCATTTCCTGTCGCTGTAACTTTCCCATTAATCTGCTAATTCTCGGGACCATCTTGACGTCCGAGCGAGTTATGGACATTATCTGCTCTTTCTTCCAGTGCTCACATTGCCGTCCCAAAGGCCTTTCTTTGCATGGAACTCCCGCAGAAGTGGTGTCCAAGTTCATCTGCAGTACACCCACAATCGAGAAGCAGGCTCTTTCCAAAGTTCATCGTGCGCAATAAGAATGTATCGCTTGCACTTCCTCCCTTTCTTGATTCCTGCCCCAAACGCTATGTAATCAATAACTCTCGCAGTACTACCTTTCAGGCCTCTCAGAAAGCTTTTGGTACGCTGATTCTCAGAGTTATTAGACACCTCGTCAACCCTCCATTCTTTCTGGACCTCAGCTACTGCCTAAGGTAGTCTTCGTGGTTCAAGGGCGTCAGTCGCTCCAAATTCCTATTTATGGCACAAGGCGTGTTTACAATGAGGCTTCATATGCAGCCTGATTTCAACCTACTCCGATAACATCTTGACCTATCGATACACTATCATCAAGTCATTCGGTTTCCAGCTTATAGCTAGCGTTCTACGTTGCTCGTTGTCCATCGAGTTTTCGTATGTCACATCTGTCTATAAACAACAAGCAATCATGGTAGAAATCCAGTAAGCTTACTATCCGATACTATGGTGATATACTAACACCTATCACTCATCATATCTAAGAGTGCCTTACACTACCTGCTCGCACTGTGGGCATTCCAGTGGTCCGCCTGTGACAATTACCGATCGCCAAATATCCCTGCTACAAGCTCGTTCAAATGACGCGCCCTCTCCAAAGGAGAAAATAAGTATCCTGATGATATTATTAGAAGGGAATGCAGATATTGCTAAGATCGATGACGAGATCTCCCGGCTACAAGCATTCATCCTCCAACTGCAGAAACAACGAGAGGTTGTACAGCAATACGTGGATCATCAGAAGAAGGCTCTTTCCGTTATCCGTAGCTTGCCTGATGATGTGCTAGCGGAAATCTTCTTACGATGTAGGGAAGATGGTGTAATCGACCTCAGCACTCTCAGGTCCAACGTTGAGTCAATCCTCAAGGTCTCTCGCCACTGGAGGGCAGTAGCACTTTCACAGCCCAGACTATGGTTGTCTATCAAGATCGATTTCAGAGTGGCTTTTTACCATTACGCACGTCTTATCCCTCGATCGCCCAGTGAGCTGACTCCCGTGCAGTTTCGACTGAGATACTGCCTCGAACGATCCAGCATGGCACCCCTTAAACTGGCTTTAGCTAGTTTTACCAACAACACCAGTACTCTGGACATGCTTGTAGCACATTCTAGGCGGTGGGAGAGCGTTACATTTTCTGCACCTGGGTCAGTGCTACAATCCACTTTTGCCTCGCTCAAAGGCCGTCTACCTCTACTGAGAGAAGTCATCCTAGATGGCTATCGATACGAAAATTTCAAGCCAGCTCTACTGGACGTGTTGAAAATTTCTCCGAGGCTATCAAATTTAACTCTGACAGGAATCATCTTTCCTGAGGATACTAATCTGCACCTCATCGAGACAGATCAGCACCATCCGACGAAGGCATTTCTCGACGTGCTGCGTAATATGCCAACATTAGACCACCTTTCCTGGGGTGGGACTTCATTCATGAATGTCTATCAACCCGTGGAATTGTCGCGTTTACGGTCCCTGAAGATCCTTACATCCTCTGTTGATGCCATGACCTTATTCTTCCAGGCATTCACATTGCCGTCATTGAGCAACCTTGACATTGGGCACGTTTTCGGAGACGACGATTCTTACCCAACCTGTGTGGATGCCCTCTGCACTCTCTTATATTGTTCAGCTTGCTCTCTCGCCGTTCTTTCTCTCGATGGAATCCCAGAGACATTCATACCGCAGATTATCAAACTTCCAGAGGTGTCGACAGTCGAGATCTTTAACTGGACTCTGTTGGAGGGGCCTGAAACAGAGCAACCCACAGAGTGGTCCCTTATGTGGATGCCAACATTGAACCGCAAAACGAATGGCCTCTCTTTTTATCTCAATAATATGCATACACTCCGGCTCATTGTTAAAAGGCATGGGTCACCAGCATTTACCATTTCACAGCTCGTGGACTTGGTGGAAGCTTGCACGACCTCGGGACCGTCTTCAGGCTCCTCGTAGATGTATTGAAAACCGTTGGCAATCTGCGCATCGTTGAAGTGATTCTGCTTCGCGTCTACTTCGAATACTTAGTACTGGATGAAGTTGATATCGCAGAGCTAGAAGCACTGAGGATTAAACAAAACACCGTAGTAAAGGTTATCCAGATCGGAAGCTACGATGGATATGAGGATTGCTACGAAGCTTTCTAAAGTGATGGGACTTCATATCGGGAATGTAAATACAATTATATCCTACAGGCTGCCAATGATCAGATGCGTATCATGCTGTTGAGACCGCGCGCCTGGCGGCCTGAGGCATGCTTACCTTGTCACCGTCAGGCTATGTCTCTGGTAATGCAGAGTCACCCTCAATAGGTCTAGGGTCTCCTCTGCTCATTGCTCCCTGCTAATCCGCAATACCTATGTCTGTCAGGGTCTGACGTTCAGGCTGTGTATTCTGGTCGAACCTGAACGTATAAGCATGATCCTTAGCCTGAGGACGTCGACGTCAACTCCCTACTTCCGATTCTCAGCCTCTGATCTTTCGCCATCTGCGTCAGTTTAAGACAATTCCGCGATGAAATCTCCATTACGGTCAGCCGCTTACAATATCTTGGCTCATCGCATCCCTTTCCCCAAATTCCTGACTCATACTCACTGCTAATAGGAACTCGAAGTCATTCACAGCGTTGCCAGTGACAAGCAGTCAATCGTTTCTTCCTTCGGTAGAGAGTTCTTTCTCTTCAAGAGAGGACGATATGTCGACACGATGGGATGCCGTGTTTGAAGATGCCTTTGCAGACCTAAGCTTACTTCCCGAACAGTTGCAAACGTATTCTACTCAGATCCGACGTGATGATGAAGAGCCACTGGACCGGATCTCTGCCAAAGGATTGACAGAAGCCGTACCAGCAATAAATCAACTTCCTCCTGAACTTCTGGGCGAGATATTTGTATATTATCTAGGGGAAAGAGGAATCCATATCACAGCACCATCTCACCTCTTTCGCCTCGGGGTTGTCTGTCGACATTGGAGGAGCATCTTCCTCTCTGATTGCAGGCTCTGGTCAAACTTCCAGATCACAAGTGCAGACGGAAATCTTCGTCACAACCTTCAGCGTTTTCTCGAGAGATCAGGAAGCTATCCTCTCACATTCCATTTTCAACCTGTTTGGATTCCGAATTCACTCGCCCATCCTAGTCTCGAGATGCTCATAGCTCACTGTGATCGTTGGGAGGATGTAACTCTTTCCGAAGGCTGGTATCATATACCGGTGCACAGCCGTTCTCATGTTGCGAAACACGGATTTAGCTCTTTACACACGTTATCGATCGAGTCCCGTCCATTGCGCGGATCCTGCGATCTTTTCGAAAGCGCGCCCCGACTCAGACGATTGTCCTTTAAAGATTGTGACAATCCAACGAGCAGGATATCCCTTCCGTGGTCACAGATTACCATCCTGACCATACAAACAGGTATAACTCGTTTTCCCATGGGAGATATTTTGCAGATCCTGCGAGTCGTACCGAGGATCACAGAGTTTGAATGGGTTGGGGAAGGGACAGCAAACATTTTGAATCCATTGGAGCTACGGCATCTCCGCACGCTGAGGCTCACAAGCGATATCCATCTTTTATTTGCGGTGCTCCAGATGGTAATTGCGCCTCAGCTCACGAGCCTTCATGTAGCATTTGAGTCTACATTCTACCACAGTGCAGCCGAGAGCATAGTCACTGGAGCCCATGTGTTCTTCGGCAGCTCTGATAAGTTGAAGACGTTGTCGCTCGGTTCTCTTCAAGGAGAAACAGCGGTGCAGGTCCTCAAGGAAGCTCCAGCATCCGTCGAGAACCTACAGTTGCATTCTATATCCATAAGGCCTGAAATACTGGATCAGCTCGTCTGGATTGGTCATGGAATGCCCTGTCATGTCCCAAATATGCGAACCCTTCTCCTCTCGCGCTGTACCATTGGACTCATGTCCGAGCTGATCAATGTCATACGATCCCGCGTCAGCAAGCGACCTTGCTTAACTTGTGTTTCCCACCCGGATAACCAATGTAGTCCTGTCGCCCATCTTCAACGCGTAACATTGGCGGAGCTCGAATATGTAGGTTTTCGCGGAGAAAATGTAGAAATGGACCTGCGAAGACGATTTGGGAATATTCCCCGTTTTAAGCTGTACACATGTTAATAGAAAACGCAGAAAAGCTTATGTGATTCGAACAACGAGGCTGACTTGCTCGAGTCCTTCTGAAGTAGTGGCTTTAGGCTCAGCATGAGTATGGGATATTGCACTAATACTGCATCCTGTAAGCCTGTAAATGTGATTATTATCGGTGTGCATGGCAGGCGCTGCGTGGGATGACAACACCTGCCAACCATATATGGAGATAGTCCAGAGCCCTCATTGGGATCTGGTCATGCAGGATTCCCTTTATTTACAGCCACACACTACCTATAAATCTATGATAACGAGGTGACTGTCTGTCAGAGCTTGAGCCCGGGCTGTGTATTCTGGTCGAACTTGGATGTAGTAGGTATTGAGAACCTATAAGTATGATCATCACACGCTTTACCATTCTTACTAGTGCCAGAGCAGCCCATTGCAGCTCTCAGAAAGTTTCGCAGTGATATCTGAACCACCACGGTCAGCATTGTACCATCGCTTATCGCAGTTTTTCACTGACCCATATTCCACTTCAAGCAACGACTCGACGGCTTTCATTACGATGATAAGTAACCAGACCCGTCTTTCGGCGGAGAGCCTTCCTCTCCTTGCGGGACACGGTGATATGACATCAACATGGGATACCATATTCGATGATGCCTTTGCAGACCTAAGCTTACTCCCTGGGCAATCGCAGACCCACTCTACTCAGGTTCTAGATGACTGCGCAGAGAAAATAGACAGGTATTCCGTCAAAGAATCGAAGGAGATCCTACCACCAATCAACCAACTTCCCCCAGAACTTCTAGGCGAGATATTTTTATGTTGTGTAGGCGAAAAAGGAGCCTGTATCGTAGCACCATCTCGCCTCTTTCACCTCGGTGTTGTTTGTCAACATTGGAGGAGCATCTTCCTCTCTGACCGTAGGCTCTGGGCGAAATTCCAGATCACGAGTGGTATTACAGAGGAAAATATTTGTCGCAACCTTCAGCGTTTCCTCGAGAGATCAGGAAGTTATCCTCTCACATTTCATTTTCAACCTGTCTGGATTCCAAATTTATCAGCACATCATCCTAGTCTCGAGATGCTTATAGCTCACTGTGATCGCTGGGAGGATGTAACTCTTTCCGAAGACTGGTATCATGTGCCAGTGCGTGACCGTTCCCAGCTCGCGAAACGCGGGTTTAGCTCTTTACATACGTTGTCGATCGAGTCCCGACCATTGCGTGGATCCTGCGACCTTTTTGAAATCGCTCCGCAACTCAGACGATTGTCTTTGAAAGGTTGTGATGATCCAACGAGAAGAATATCCGTGCCATGGTCGCAGATTACCGTCCTGACCATTCAAGAAGGTATAGCACATTTTCCGATCGGAGATATTATGCAGATTCTACGATTCGTGCCGAGGATCAGAGAGTTTGAATGGGTCGGTAGCGGGACAACAAACAGTCTGCAGCCACTGGAACTGCGGTATCTCCAGGTAATAAGAATCACAGCCAATATCCATCTTTTGGTTGCGGCGCTTCAGATGATAATCGCGCCTCAGCTTATAAACCTCCGTCTGGCGGCTGAACCAATATCTTACCGCAATCCTGAAATCATAGTTCATGGGGCCCGTGTCTTCTTCGGTAGTTCCGACAAGATCAAGACGTTGTCTCTTGGTTCCATTGAAGTGGAAACGGCAATGCAAGTCCTCAAGGAAGCTCCAGCATCCGTCGAGAACGTAGAGATGCATTCCATATCCATACGACCAGAAATAATAGATCAACTTGTCTGGATCGGCCACGGAATACCCTGTCATGTCCCAAATATGCGAACGCTCCTTCTTGCACGTTGCGATCTCACAGTGTCCGAGCTGATCAACGTCATACGATCTAGGATTAGCAAGCGACCTTGTTTGACCTGCATATCTCACCCAGACAGCCAGTGCAGCCCGGTGGTGCACCTCCGTCAAGTAACATTAAGGGAGCTCGAATGCATGGATTTTCGAAAAGAAGATGCAGAAGCCAAGCTTCGAAGGCGATTTGGAAACGTTCCGCGATTCAAGTTGTACATATCCTGGAGCCCTGCTTAGCAATTGGGATTGTAATGCAGCGAACTGCAGTGTTTTTTAGAAGCGATATTAGATTGACATTGGAATTACGAAGCATGGTGGTAGATATGCACATCAGCGACGCGGACTCATAGAAGCAGTACACATGGTGGTGGATGGTGCCTACTCTTCGAAGTAGAACATCACCTGGAAGCAGAACATAGTCTGGGTTTCGTCGACAGAAACACCACTTCTCAGATGCAAGCCAGTTGTAGCAGTAACAAATAAAAAAGATGGCTTTCGTATCGAATATTGTCCTAAAATGAGCACGTATGTCTGTCAAGTTTGTCCAGTGTCAATTTCCAACGAGAAGGAGGTGCCTAGGATGTCTGCATCTGCACTCTTATGTGTGGCTTGTGGGGAAGCATCCATAATAGAAACGGAGGCATCTCTCTCCCGAGTCTGACGTTTATTTCGTTGAGTTTCTCCGTGGCTTCCATTATGAAACACAGGAGTTCCTCGCCATATCGCTCCGTGTGCTCCCACTCCCCCATCACAATAGACATCCTCTCCAAGGACGTGCATATATGCGCACGTTCGACTGGACGCTCGATTTTATGCCACGGAAGAAATATTTCCGAAGGTATATTTCGATTTGTGAGCACGACTGCGTATTTTCGGCAACGTCATCGCTCGAGCATATTATGCAAGGTTTCTTGCATATGTGGCTCGAGCGCACCGAACTTCCCATCTGATTGTAGTTCAGGTATTACTAATTTCGTGAAGTGGATCCACCAGCGGTCAACCATCTCTAGATCCGCGTCTATGCTGGCAGTGGGACGATGAATATCGCATTAAATGCAACCTGCTAGATCGAATTCTTCACCGTTGGCAATGAGGTCGCTGCTACGAGAGCGAAGTTCCAAAGTGGAATTATACCATCGTTTTTCGTTAAAAGAGAGCTTGGCACGTCGGCCAGAGTCCTCCTTGGCCTGAGCAGTGGTGATTTCTGCCTCGTGTACACAAGACGGCGCATGCGTGATTGCAGTTGCCGGTAGCCCGTCGCTACCACACTTGCCGATCTTCTGTTACATGTTAGCATAGGATGGGCACATATCTGCGATGGTTACACGCCGCAGGTTCTTCATGTCTAGGTCGTATGTGCAGATGTCCGTGAGGAGGTCTATGCGCAGTGTTAATCCATCCTCCATATTGTTAACGAACTCCTCGGAGTATCCGGTGGACATTAAGACGTCGTACAGGTTTATAACCCGGCAACGGTTTGAGATGTCCTCTGGTATCAAACTGTCGAGGTATTGCATGATACGGTATCCTCAGTCAATTGCATTTGAGAAAATGAGAGTAGATTCGATTCGATCCTGGGAGGTCATGCCAAAGGGTATAAGAAAACTGAAGTCCAGAAATTCGGGAGGATGCTGAATGCAGCGGGGGATGTACTTGACATTTGACCTATCGGCTGGGTAGCGAGCAGAGACGTGGCCCCCTTCGTATAAGTCTAAAGCCTTCTTGATAACCAAGGCGTGGTCAGGTATTACAGTGCCAGTGATAGCTGCCCAGATAGTACTGTGCTGGAGAAGAATGCGTATGCCCCGATGTCCTTGTAGAAATGAAGGAACTTCCCATCCAGATCGCGAGCGGGGGGCACTTCGTCAACGAGTTGCGCTTCATCGATGAACATCCAATGCACAAGGACTTCGGCAGAGAGAAAACGAACTCTCGGTAAGGGGCTCATCCCCCTGCAGAAAAGTATCTGAGGGGTCATACGGCAAGGTGGACATCTTCGCCTTTTTGAGTTCGTCAAAAAATCAATGTTTTGCGGTAACGGTTGTTGCGAACAGAGTCTTCGTGGATTGCTATGGCCCGGAGTCCATGAGACGTAGCTATTCATGTCTGCACAAGGACATCAGCTTTTGAGACGAGTCTCCACTGTGCTAGCCGTACTACTTGCTTGCTGTTCGACAAGAAACTGCGTTGGCAATACCGATATCCCAATTCCCTCCTTCCCTCGAGTCTGTGCAAGCAATGGCATGAAGAGCAACATTTTCTCCCATAACGTGCGGAAATACCAGGAATACGTCCTTTCCTTCGTCAAAGTCCATTGCGTGCTCTAGCCAGGGTGGTTGAAGATGTCCAGCGACGCTCTTTTCGCAGAGCAGCTCGTGTAGCCGTTCTTTGAAATTCACTGCAGAAGGAGGTGGGCTTATAGTTGAGCTTTCCACGGTATAGAGCAGAAAGCAGAGTAGGTAGCACGGCATTGTAAATTACAACAAGTAGGGCTCCTTCATTTAGGAGTACGCGACGGTTGTGATTCAAGGCGCACGCGATCGCGATCTACTGTTTGCTCTCAACTTTTTAGGCGAATAATCTTTCTGTACCGCTGCAAACAAAAACATAGAACAGACGCACTTTATACGAGAATAAAAATCACAGAAACAAGAAATTCAACATAGTTAAGTTCGATGGAAGTAAAATGGGGTCATTTTTGTTGAGAGGTTGCTGTGCAATGAGTTGGGATGCACCTATAAGGTAGGTGAGTGAGGACCCGCTGCCTGACCAAAATGCAAAACCGTGTTCTCAGGCACCCTAGCAAAACACTTACTATTGTCCCCTTCGGGGTGACATACGAAAAAATTGGAACGATACAGAGAAGATTAGCATGGCCCCTGCACAAGGATGACACGCTTTCCCGGAGTGGTAGACCTACGGGTCTCAATATTTATTTTGCTTTTTCTACATCTGCAACCATCGTAGTGCTCTCCTTGAATTCTCTTGCTAATGTTCAGTGTGTTCAAGCACTAGTGTTAGGCCAATTCGATTACTATTGCCACCAGTAACAGATATAGTATCCAAACTGAACTTGACTCTCACCATTCACGTTGTTAACTAGCGCATGGCGATCTCCAGTACTTCTACAACGCCTTCAGGGAGCTCCAGGCCATCAAGTAGTAGCTCCAGTCTATCAGTTCAGAGCCACAACACACAGCGTCCACCATCTAGTCTTTCATCAAGGCCCTCCTCCAGCCTATCCACTCGCAATCCGCCATCTCGTCCATCATCAAGCGCGTCCCATCGCCCGCCTTCTAGTCTATCAACGCGCCCAGTTTCCAGCGTTTCGACGCGTCCCCAGTCGCGTTATTCGCACAGACCGAACTCCCGGCATGCTCGGTCACGGCTCGTTCCTCTCTGCCAGATTCTCGTATCCCAAGTTACAGGCCTGCGGGAAGATGGATCAGCGGCGGACGCAGATGGGGAGGACTTTAAGACTGCAGTAGAGTACGCGGTGAAGAACTTGGAGTCCACGACGTTGAATAAGGGAGCGGCAAGTGTGGATATGAGAGAGGTGGACCGTCAGATAAATGGGTGCGTGCGGTTATGTTCTATGATACAACAGTTCTGACCCTCGATAGCATCTAGTCTTGCGCTTAAAGCGCGTATTAATTCGAGAAACGCGCTTGGAGAGGCTCTCCAGACGTCGTATGAGCAACTTAAGTCTCAAATAGCAAGTCGAGAGACAGACCTTGACCAAGAGATAAAGGTAAAATCTACATTACATATCCATGTACATTCGACTTAAGTATTGCCACTAGCAATCCCGCCTTCCAGACCACGTCCAATTCCTCGTAAGCATCCCTTCTACTCATTTACCCTCGCTAAGTCTAAATCTCCAGCTCAAACTTGCCGTCACCCCGTCCCCTCAAACGCTCACATATGCAGAAGAATACCTAGACCATCTCAAAAACCCACCGCCTCCCCTACCCACCCTAACGTGGAAAGACATCCTAGCAGAAGAGCCCTTCGAGGGCGAGCACTGGGAATGTGTGTACGGGATGCCCCCGGGCAGCGTGCGCTCTGCTGCTGGGGACACGCGCGACCGAGACGAATGGGACAGCACGCCCTCGCTCTCCCCGCTCAATTCAGATGATTTGGCGCTGGATGAGGACGATTCTGAGGTGTCGTCACTCGGTTATGATGAGCCGCGCTCCCTGCCTTCCCATGTGCAGGTACCTGTGCCTGGAGACGAGGTGGTGCCCCAGAAATCACGTCCCCCGCATACGTATGCGCATCGCAGGGAGTTCGAGGAGCTGCAGGCTAGGCAGTATTGGAGGAGAGAGTGGAGGTCGGACGCGATTGTGAAGCGGAAGTTTGACATTGGAGATCCGTCCACACTGGGTAGGTTTCTCGATAGTCTTGCTGTTATATTCCAATTTGTTGAGTTTCTTTTTCAGGTCCAGCATTTGAGAACGCGCTCGCCCGTGATAAAGCAGGGTTTTCAGCTCAGGCTCTATTGCAGGATGAGGTGAGGCCGTTGCGTTGGAAGTAATGTTCCCTTGTTGATTTTGTGACCGTACTGGTGCAGAGATACATTGACGAAGAAGATATGGTTCGCGAAGTCTTAATGGCGCTACAAGGCAGAAAGAACATCGCGTTGGCGTGGAAGAGCTGGGCTTACGCTGTGAGCTACATCGACTAACGATTTGTATTTGGGAATAACCTCTCCTCAGATACATAAATCAACGCCGCGTCTCATCCATATGACACATACCTCGCAGGCGTCGATCTTGTCCTCCTTGGGACGCACCGCGACTACGGTGCAGCGTCTCCGCCAATTCATCGCGTCCGTCTTCTCCCAGTCGCAATCACAATCCACCACCACCCGCTTCTATCAGGGCACCTCCAGTAGAAAGTCATCCGTGACTCGCACTTGCGAGGCCTTTGCGGACGCTGTCGACAGCGAGATTAGGGCTCTCGACGCGTGGTGTGCAGCTCGCGAAGAAGCCATGTGCCTCGCATCCATGGGTATACGCGAGGAGCCGCTGATAGTCAGTCTCCTGAGCATGGAAAAGGACCTTTGGGATGAGTTCGAGACGTCCTTCGAGGTTCTTCTGGACGTTGTGAAGACAGTATTTGAGATCGTGGATGACGCCCCTCTAATGGCGTATACAGGCACTGGAAGACAGTCGCCCGCGGTGGTGACTGCACTCCTGCTTGATACGCTCTTTTCTCGTGTCCAGGA
>JASFDH010000692.1:0-20483 GCA_036937195.1 Nidularia pulvinata
GATAGTAATCGCCGCGTCCAAGGCAAGTCCAAGAGCCACGTATAGCGGGTTTCATAGGAAGACGCTATGTAAGTACCGCATACAACATGTAAAGCACTTTCTGTGAAGGAGCCCATTTTGAACTCAACGCTGATGAGGAGTTGATGAGGAGCAAAGCATCCGCCGAGATATGATGGATCAGTGATTCATGATGCACAATTGATAACGGAGGAGGTGACGGCATTGGAGGCATCCCATCAAACGGCGTGCTAGGCCAGGTGGACTCTAATGGAAGCAAACTCTCAGCGAGGCCTCCACTAATTCAGTGGAGAACAAACGATCCGTACGTATAGATATATGATGGTGACATACGTTTGTTATGCATGAATCTTTGTTTATTTAGAATGGGTGACAAGAAAACCGTGGTTGTCGTGTCTAACTTGCTATGTCGGTTGAACCCAGCTGTTCAGCATTGCGCAAGCAGAAAATAATGCACATTGCAAGAAAAGAACTACAGTGTGAACGGTAAACGGATACCATGAGAACGTCGACATCAAAGTTCAAAAAGCAACTACACTTACTTCATCAAGTTCAGCATTGATTGTCATTGGGCGTTCCATGTATGTCGGCGACAACTTGTTGCATGTTCCATATGCAGTCAAACTGAACATCTGTGGCTCCACGATGGATACTGTATGTAGTTTTCATGAGCTTCAGATATACTTACTTACAATAGGTATCCGTACTTGTCGCTGTGGATGGTGATGATCTTTCAAGCATCAGAAACTGAGTATGTAGTAGCAGGCTAGCATCTAGAGGTGTATCGCCTAGATAAGCCAATGAAATCAGAATTAAGGTATTTCATGCCTTAATTCTCCTCCGGAGCATCAGCGCCCAAGGGCTTCTCTGTGCTGTACTCCAAGTCCATCATCAGCCGTTCTACAACGCCCAAAATCATCTCATAAGCAACTTCGTCGATGATACAGGCTACACGCGGCTCTCTACGCGAGTCCGTCTTTTCCAGTGATTCCATTCGACACCTCGGTTCCGCTGAGAGCAGGGGCGCTCCATCCGTCGCATCATGGTGAGAATATCCCTGCGGCTCATGACAACGTCCGGCGGTACAACCACTGATAGAGGCGTCCTGAACTGTGATGCCGTCACTGGAAAGAGGTAGGGAGGCTTGTCCGTGTTGACGACCATCTTCAAATCCCATGTCAGACTCCTGTATCTGTGCGTGAACAGTTTTCCCGCTGTCGGTTTGGCGCTCAAATCGACTTCCAGGTTCAGCAGGAGAGTCCTTGGGAGCATTTTCACCGACACCCCTGCCCGCTTTCTTCTCAAGTTCCACCTTAGCTTGTTCATCCTTTATTTGGTAGCGTTGGCATTTGGTAATAAGCTCGAAGAGGGAATCCAGAATTGCTTGCTGCAAAAGCTTTGTTGCCAATTCTTCACCCTTCGCTCCGAGACCAGTGAACGTATCTTCTCTTCCTTTCGTCACTGACGGCTCTGCGGTAGCTTGCTTATTAGAAAGTGGCGGATAAGATCTTCTGGGAATAACTTTGGATATAAAGTGAAGAACACAGCACAAATACCATAGTGCATCTTTTGCCGCGAGTCGCCTCACCCGACTTTCAATCCCTTTATTTCGGCAAGGTAAGTAAAGGTTACCTCCGTCACCCCTAGTCGTAGCTAGCCGCTGGACATCAGTGGGAATATTGGCAGGAGCAGGGCTACAAGAAACATCTCCGCTTGAGGAGATATATTCTCGTCCAGTATCAAAAACGACGGTATGGAGCTCCCGCAATGCCTGCAGGATTAAAGATAATCTCAAACTGTGCAGTGTGCGGTTGACTTCGCCACTCAGATGTATGCCGAAAGAGGGTTGAACCCATCCTGAAGAGCTAGACAGGGACAAAGATGGCGACGATTTAGGAAAGAGAATGTAAAACATAATCCGGAAGAGGGATAGTGCATTTGGACGAATGTCGACAGGAACTAACGCTTTCGAGTGATTTTCCGATTCGGAGACATTTGAAGAGGTAGCACCTTCGGAGACTTGAATGTCTTTCTCGGCATGAAGGAGCGTGTTAAGGAGCATTTCAGACAGTGGAAAAAAGCACCGGAGAATCGGAATAAATATCAGATCCAGCAAGTGAGCCATAAGAGTCTCTAGCTGTCCAAGGTTATCAGAGCAGGGTCGCGACTTCGTACGGGTGAGTAGAGGAAGCGCAATCCCAAGTATGTCGCAAAGGACCGTGCATAGGATGTCCATGAGCTCTGTATGTGATATGGAATTGGGAGTAGAGCGAGAAATTATTCCTTGCAGAACAGTAGAGATGGCCTTGACCGCTCGAAGGGTTGATGAGAAAAGAAGTATTTCTTGAACATTCGAGTGGCTGTTCAGCGACGCTGATTGGAAGAACGTATCCAAGGCAGATAGTAGGAACCCAGGACCTTGCCCTGCTACTGCGGCTACATTGCAACCTGTAAAAACGCGCGCAAATAAAGCACGATTCACCATGGAGCCCTGAAATTAATCGCGTTCAACTTACGGGCATTTCCTTCAAGGATAGTAACTAGATCCAACCGTAACGTTGTTTCCCAGCATCTCTCGATGTTCCCTGCAGCCACAGGGGTTCTTTTCTTCGTCTTCCTCTTGGTCGTATCTGCTGTTTGCTCCGAACTAGATTCAGAAGCAGAAACCGCTGGGATTTGGGAGGCTAAAGCAAGTGATTCTTTTCCCCGCTATCCATAAGCATAGAGTGCAGAACAAAAAATAAGACCATACTGATTTGTTCAGCTTCATACAATGCTCGTAAACTGTTGTAGTCCTTCTCCAGTTTGAGTGCAAGTGTCCTCCAAGAAGCATCGTTGGTCGACGTAGAAGAACCTGACGGCAGAAACCGAGAATGTAGATCGAGGACATATGCTATGTTGATTGATATACCGCACCGGAAAATTATTGTAAACTAATCGGTACAGAGAGCGACAGTGTACACATGATGAGTAAGGCGCACCGGCGTAAGATAGATCGACAGGCTTGAATCGCATCGTGGTTACGGCCTAGGGAAATAGCAGGAGGTCTTAGCGTGGGCATGTAAGAGGAAATCAGCGGGAACGAGCAATTGCAATACGGATACGATCAGCGTCGGTAACAACGTGAGTGGACATCTGTAATGTGTTCTGTTAGGAGAGATCTTGGTTCCTGGATTTATGGCAGCGATGGCGTCGATGGTCGATGGTTGATGGTCGATGGCTGCAGATGGGCGATGGCAGCATGTGGCGATAGTTCAAGCGCTCAAGTTAACCCGCGGCGCGCGCCGGGCGTGTTCGAACACTCCGTGACACAACGCGTCTAGTCACAGACGCGTCACGACTTTCATCGTACCATCCACCACCAATTCCTTGGATTACTCCTCAGCCGACTCAAGAGATACCGCCTATAAACAAGCTTGTCACGCTTCGACGATATCCAGGTAAAATTTTCTATCGTGTAATTATCATACTGACAACAAAAGCTAACTAATGCAACCCAAAGGAATATGTACAAGCTCTTTCATCAGACGCGACAAAGAAAAATATCATACGGAGATCTATTCAACAAGCAGTCGTCAGCCAAGGCGTGGAACAAACTGCGGACCACGTACTTTCTGCTTCATCGATCACTGCGGTCTTCTTTGTGCTTCGACCGCATAACCGGCGACTCTTCCAACGACGAGCTCAATGACCCCATGGGTCTTGACACAACTGGAGAACCAAATGTACGTTGCGTCTTTGAGCCATCATTTCGTCGGATAGGCGATTCGTCGTAAGCTAGCATACGGCCAAGTGGATCAAAGCCTAAAGATGCTCCATATCCTCCCCCGCTGTCATCCAATGCGGAAGAGAGTGTCCCTGGACCACCAAATGTACGGACCGATGGACCCCGCACACTGGTTTTCGAAGGCGTCTGAAAGAGACCGCTTGCTCGCATGGACCAAGGATTGTTCTTCGGTGTAGCAAACGATGCAGGGAATCGAATACCGCGCGAGGGCGTCGATGTGGGGTCAAATGGGGGCTCATCATAACCTTGACTGTAACTGTCTAACTGCCCAGGAGTCGTATTGGCAAATACTCTCCCTCCTTGACCATGCTGTTGAGGGGTAGAGGGACCGTGTCTCGATGATCCAACCCAGGAAGGCGACGAGGAGAGGGCAGAATCAAAATCGGAACTCGTTTGACGACCATTTCGTGTTGGAGTCTTTGGTACCCGAGGGGCAGCCCATGTCGGAGAGTCTTGCAACGACGATTGAAAGAATGGGGCATCATAAGACCGACTAACGCGAGGCTCATCCTCTGTTGGTACGAAAGTAGGTTCTCGATATGTGGGAGGCATTGCCTCTGGTTCACGTGAGGGAGAGCGGCTACCCCATACGCAAGCATTGCAGAACCACGGGTCTTCCTCTCGTCCAAGCTCTGATATATTCCTGATTCCGATGCATTGCAAGTGGTACCATGTTTGACAGCCATCGCACTGCACGAGCTCCCTTCCGTCATCCTTCCCATTGCAAATGCAAACAACTTCCTCATCACTCTCATCATCCAGCTCCCGCTGGCGCCTTTGCTGACGATACGAGAGCGCACGGACACTCTTCTTCGATAGCAAGGCTGCGCGAGCGTCAGCAGGATCGCTGGGAAAGACGGTCCTCTTTCTGACGTTCACTTTCCGAGTATCTTCGGGATGGGCGAGCAAAGGGACCATCTTGCCTCGTCCCATCCTTATAGGAAGCGGTCGATCAACTTCGTCTTCGTAAATAGCACCCCACTTCGCTGGTGGAAGTACTTCGTCCTCTTCTTCCTCAGCGCTAGCGGCGCGCGGACGGACCTCTTCGTCCTCTTCTTCATCAGTATCGCGGTCTAAAAACCTTTCGATCCATTTCATCCTCTCCTCTTCCTCTGCCTTCGCAAGCTCTTCCCTCTCCTCAGTCCTCAATCGCCACGGGAACTCGCTGTCAGGCCAATTCGGCTTCTCAACAAGTTCTTCCGAAGTGCCCGCCGCCCCCGAAATACCCTTCTTGTCCTTCAACGTAGAGTCGGGTGCCTTCTTCTTGCGTCGGTTGCCACCTCGGCGCTTGCTGGGAGATAGTTCTGGAGTGCCTGGTGTAGCATGTTCTTCATTGGGAATATCAACCAAGACACGACCTTTGCCCTCCAACTCCACAGGGAAGAGCCTATTGTTTGATCCTCTACCGCTCGAATGCTCCGAGCGGAAGGCCGCCAGCCGTTTACGCTTCTTGATCTCCTTCTCAGTCAGAGGCGCTTCCTCGACTTCCTCAAGGAGATTGATGATATTCGAGGGTCCTGCTATACCACCAGATGGAAGGGAGACCGGCTGGGGCTGTCTAACCCAATCTGCGGTGCGCTGTAGATTTTCGCTTAGTGATACCTTCAACTGAAGACAGATTGTGGGCACGCACATATCTGCCATAACCGCCCGCCATCAAGCTCTCTTCGAAGCTTTCCTCTGAAGTCTCTTGGAAGAGCTTAAGTCTCCTCCCCTTATTTGGACTCTCCATGATGCCTACAGTTGGCCCACGATCCCGTTCACGAGCACTTTCATCGTTCTCAAGGGCACTTGGATCAGCCTCAGATAGTGTTCGCTTGGTACGCGTAAGGTAGTCAGGCCTGCGATTCTCTGCGTCACGGAAGAGGGCAAGTTGCTCTTCCATTCTCGCTTGGCGTATACGCTCCAACTCTCCGCCAGGGCCAGCCACTACGTTCGCGGAAGTCGAAGTAGGCAGCGGCGGAGAAATTGGAGGCGTTGATATAGATGAGACATCACCTTGTGGAAGGGGAGGAGTTGTATTGGTAGATGAAAAGACATCATCGAATTGGGCTGCCCGGGGCGGATCAGGGGAGTTGGACTGGGGCCCTGGATGATTAGAATTTCGGCTCTTAGCATTGCGATCTGCGATGCTGAGCTTCGCCATGAATGGCGATGACAGGCGCGAGGAGTGACTGGGCTGTTCGGAAGAAGCTGAAATAGGAGAAGATATGTGGGGGGCTGGGGCAAGAGCTGGAGTGGAAATCAAGATAGGTGATTCAAGCTTTATCCTGTTCGTCATAAAATGAATAAAGATGCGCAACCGATACAACAGGAAAGCGGCTTACGAGGAAGATGTGGCCTTCGGCGTGATGAATTCACTAAATTGATTGGGCGTGCTATTGGAGATTTCGAGTGAGCTGTTTCCTTTGTTGGATGCCAAAGCACAACCTACTTATATTGAGGTGTCGCGATACTGTTATAACGAGGGGATGTGGTGCGGGGAACGAATGGACTAGCGCACGTTAAGAGGTTAAGGACTCTGACCGATCCATAGCGTACAAAACTAACCTTGACTCTGGTGTCATGCATTGCTGAGATCCAGACTGCGTACGACCAGGTGTCTCTTCGACAGGTCTGAAGGAACTTATTAAACTTGGATGCGTCCTTATTATCAGATATGCTTACCGTGACTGGGCAACCTGGCGCTGACCAAGAGTCGTCGAAGCAGCTGGTTGGTTGAAGGTGCTTGATCTGACAATATGGAAGCATCAGAATCCAGGCCAAGGAGGCATACTACATACAACGTACCCATGCTGGATAGGAGACTCTGGTGTATATAGGTGATCAGGGATGTACCGACCAAAGTTGTTGGGGCTATGGAACTGAGTCAACTAACGTCCACAGATAAAGACAGAGGAGATAGGAAATATTGTAACCATGGCTGGAAGAGAGGGTGCGGTGCGGTGGTAAGGAAAGCCTGATTCTCACCTCTGCGGGGTAGGCAAATGGCTGTATTGCCTAGTCGAAAAGGCCGGGAGCAAGCCTTCTGGTTGAAGTCCCCCACTGGTATAGTTGAATACAGCGAAGCCACAGCAGATAACTCGAAGCGCACCTCGGAACAGATTGCTCCATGCCCAAGTGTTTACCACTCTTGTCCAAACCTCCAGGCTGAACCGCTGCGTTCTGCGATGGCTGCTGAGCACTTTGCGCAGGAGGGTGGAAAGGTTGAATTGTTGACAAATTAGTTGGTGCTTCGAGTGGAATTCGACCCTGGGCGGCCATGGGTATGTGGTGAATAGAGATAAATAAATTAGAACGTCAGGTCCTGTCAGGTATCGCCGGGAAGAGAGAGGGTTGCAAGGACACTTGGGGACGGTAGAGATTTCGCAAGTAGCTCGTTGGTAAGTGAAAGGAATAAGAAAGGACTTGAGAAGGATGAAGGATTAGAAACGAAGAGACGGTAGGAGGCGGAGAGCAATCGCAAGTAATTAGGCAAGTTCAACTTGCTCAATGGGGTTATGTAATCATTCCTGTTTCAGTTCTCTCCTCGTAGGTAGACCTGCTGCCACCATCTCCCTGACGGAATTATAAAATACGATCTTCAACTCAACTTACTCGCTCTCACCGACCTTGTACGAAAGATTGTATGTCTGTTCGAGCTATAGAATTTTACTGTGGTATAGGTGTGTTCGCTTATCGTCTACAAACTTCGGGAGTAATAACCAAGATTTAGGTGGTTTGCACCGAGCATTTGCTCGAAGTACAATAGACGGTACTGTCGTCCAAGCTTTCGATTGGGATCAGACTGCCTGCAAAGTTTACGCAGCTAACCATCAGCCCGGCGTGGTCCAGAAGGTGATATGCATTCGCCGTGCTCGCGTGCGATGCTGAATTCACTTGCAGGTGGATATCTCGACGCTAGATGCGAGCAGATTGGCTTCTTTAGATGCGGATGTCTGGCTTCTATCCCCTGCTTGTCAGCCATACACAGTTCTAAACCCCGACGCTAAAGGAGCCTCTGATCCAAGAGCACAATCCTTTCTTCATCTCATTCAGAATGTTCTGCCTTCAATGGCCAACATGGATGCTCTGCCCCGTCGGCTCCTCGTGGAAAATGTGGCTGGATTTGAGGTGCTGTTATTCCAACCATCTTCTCGGGCCCATGTTGATATCTATCATAATCACAACTTGGTTTACTGGCGGCTCGTATTAAGACATCTACTACTCGAGAGATCACTTTGTCAACGCTAAAATCGCTCGGATACTCAACACTCGAGTTGTTATTAACTCCACTACAGTTTGGAATTCCGAATTCGCGCCTGAGATACTACTTGTTGGCCAAGAAGGCGTCGTTAAGGTTTTGCTCTACGTCTCCTGGTAATAGCGATACGGTCTGGCGGCATATTCCTGGGCAGTCCGAGGATTGGACCGACCCAAGATTGAGGAACGAGCAACTTCTAGATGATATTGAAGATAGTACAATCCAGGAAATCAGAAGCTACTTGAATGAAAATGCTCTAGAGACGTATCGCATACATTCAGTACCAAACAAGGTGCTTGAGAAATGGGGGCGTCTTTTTGACATCGTACTGCCGTCTTCTCGACGAAGCTGTTGCTTTACCCGAGGTATGAAATGATTCCCTTTTCTCACTACTAGTATTTACTACTCCCAGGTTATACTCAGCTGGTAGAGCGAGCAGGTTCCATTCTACAAACGAATGAACAATTGGACGTAAGTGATGGGACTCATTTTGAAATGTATTACGAGTGTTAAGTTTTGCATTACAGACGACAGAAATATTCAAACAGTTTCTCAGTGCTCAGTCGGCGAATGAGCCAGATGCCGTCCAAATATTACATCCCCTCGCCTTACGGTACTTTACTCCGGATGAACTTCTGCGCGTGTTCGACTTCAATCCAATCTGCTCGCCAGGTGATTCTGCGGATTTCAAATGGCCAGATGGTATAACGAACAAAACAAAGTATAGAATGATTGGGAATAGCGTGAATGTGCGGGTGGTCAAAGAGTTGATAAATTATCTCTTTCAAGATGGATAGTTTCTTCCCAGTACTAGCCCATCCTCTTGCTCTAGGGGTATTTTATTATTCATAGAGAAGTAGCTCGTTGAGGATGTGCCAGCTTGAAACTGGTGTGTGAGTCTAACCAGGACTGTTTGCGAGTCTCTGTCTCAACTCTCCGGATTAGGAGCTCTGGGTTAGGAGACCAGAGGCGTCAAGTCAGCTGATCGTGTTATGGCTTCCCGCTCACTTCAAAAGCCGGAGCCCGGTATGCGCACTATCAAAAGCATCTGATCCTAAATAACCCCCGCTTTCCATTTCCCCACATTCAATTATCTACGACTGACAATGACTGGCAGAAGAACCTTTCTTATTGGCGGTGGATGTACTGCGTTCATCAAGGTAAGGACCATCCTTACATGCAGACTATCCGAGAACTGAAGCCTTCCGATATTGTTATAGCCTAGGGGTACGAGGTCGACGGAGGATGTAAGCATGCACACTAGACGATATTTTAAACATCTTTAAACGACTCTCTTTGTAGATGGGCCTTGAAGCCGCTACTAAAGCACTACTTGATGCCGGTGAGTCGCTTCAATACAGAGACCGCGAGCTATACTAAACAGCTCGGTATTTTGGTAGGCATAACTTATGATTCTATTGAGAATGCATACGTCGGATATTGTTACGGTGATTCTACCAGCGGCCAGGCAAGTTGGAGTCATCTTAAAATCAAGCACTTTATCCAACAATCATATTGCAGCGTGCTCTCTATAACCTTGGTCTTACCCACATCCCGATCGTGAATGTGAATAACAATTGCTCTACCGGTTCTTCTGCCCTCTACCAAGCAAATAATACCGTGAAGTATGGACAAGCCGAGTGTTCAATGGCCCTGGGATTCGAGCGCATGAAGCCTGGAAGCCTTGGAACCAATTTCCCGGATCGTGCATCACCCATCGCGCTCTTCAATGAACGGTCAGAAGATCTCGAGCGCGAAGAGTTTGGAGAAAATCACGGCCCTGGTGCTCCGCGTATGTTCAGCAATGGCGCTCAAGAGTACTTCGTAAAGTACGGTGCTAACATAGAGCACTTGGCAAAGATTGGTGGGTTTCGTTTCGGACTCCCAGGCCTTGGTTACTAACCTGGACTTTAGCGTCAAAGAATCACAAGCACTCAGTTAACAATCCCTATTCACAGTTCCGCGATGGATGGAGTGTCGAGCAGATCATGGGCGCGACGAAGATTACAAATCAGCTCACGAAGTTCATGTGCAGTCCGACATCTGTGCGTATTTCCACACGTCATCATCAGCAAAGTTTCTCACAAACTACCCTCAGGATGGAGCTGCTTGCTGTATCGTGGCCTCAGAAGACTTCGTGCATGCTCATGAGCTAGAGAACCAAGCCATTGAAATTGTCGCACAAGCTCTGACAACCGATGGACCTAGCACTTTCGAAAGCCGCAGCCCGATGGAGATTGTTGGCTATGGTATGACGAAGGCTTGTGCGGACAAAGTGTTTAAAGATGCAGGGTTTGCCGAGGGCAAGGGAAGAGACCAAGTCGGAGTAGTCGAGCTTCATGATTGCTTTGCTGCGAATGAGGTCAGTACTTGTCGAGATTGAAACAATCCAGCCTGATGATCGAAGTACCCCAGCTCATCACTTATCCTGCTCTTGGGCTCTGCGGCGAAGGCGAGGCACATAAACTCGTCGAACGTGGTGATAATACAGTGCGTACAATTAATAACTTCTTGCCTTTTCCTTGTATTGCTGAACAGCTGTTTGAAGTACGGTGGAAAATATGTCGTTAACCCCAGCGGTGGTCTTGAAGCTAAGGGTCATCCCCTGGGAGCGAGCGGCTTGGGCATGCATTTCTATATTATGAGCGAGTTTCTGTTCTTGCACGCTTTTTTCATCCACTGAACCTTGTCTTTCCAGTGCAACTGCGAGACTGTGAGTGACACGATCTCTGTATTTCTTCTTACATCCTCAAGCTTATCACAGGGGCCGGTCCTATGCAAGCACCTGGTCTGTTCGATACCAAAGATAAGCGCGGCAAATTTGGCCTGGTGCATAATATTGGCCTCGGTGGTGCTGTGGTTGTTTCGCTACTTCGGCGACCAGAATTCTTTAAGCCCGGAGGTGCAGATGGCAGAGCGAGGTATGCTGTTTTGTATAAACGCAGAAGATTAGTCTGACATGCCATTTGATACAGGCTTGGATATAACCATGCGCACGAATGCCGTCCCGTCACAATGGTCGATGTAAACAAGGTGAGGTCTAAGAAGTCCTCTCCCTACGTCTTGCAGCATGCCAAGCTGTAAGAAAATACCTCACTACATTGTACTTTATCAATATTCTTTCATTTTATGTAAATCGGAGGAATATGTATTTCGCCTTAACATGTACCTATTCGTATAAACCAAGGGGTTCTGAACATTGGTTCATCTTTGTGAAATTCATGTTAGTGATGCATTAAGTAAAAATGCTATTTAGATTCTAGAACGGTCTTGTGCTACTTATTGTAATTTGTGCATAGGTTAGGATAGGCAGTCTCAGCATTCGTGCGAAGTTAAATTTGGCACTGAAAGTAGAGACAGGAGACTTATGATGCCGTGTACGTACGGAGTACAACATGTTATTTCTACGTCGTCACTTGGAATAACAGAATAGCTGGATGGTATCGAGGAAAAGGCTGGGCACCGTCCACTGGGTGGCTGAAGTAAGGAAAGTGAATAAAAACTGAAGAAACTATTAGAATAGAAACACAGGGGAGAAGGCAGACTTAGGAAGCCAGTAAGGTAGATAAATATATACAGAATAAAAAAACGATTTCCCATCTAGTGAGTTGTCCGAGGTGCCCTACCTCCGTACCCGTGTACTCCTACCTGATACCGCGCGTGAATTCTCGAACCGTTCCCGAATCTTCGCATAGCCCTCGCGATCGACACGGTGAATATAGTACGTGCCACCGCTATTTCCCCAAGAAACACTGCCTGAATGATAGGGCCGTTCTGTGACATCAAAGATGGCACTGATATCGTCCACCTGGCATCAACGTTGTGAGAAGATGGTTTGAGAACATATAAGAAGAGCAACTCACATTTCGCTCTGTTACCCTTGCATTGAGGGAGCTCACGAATGGTTTCAGAGAAACCACGATGGCGCCCTCTTTCAGATCCAAAAATTTGGGCCGTAGCGCCTCATTCACTGCAAGGATTCGCATTAGCTTACGGACTTGATCAATTGAGAATGAGGGACTTACAGCTTTCTTCAAAGACCTTGTTATCTACCAGGAGTACATCTGCCTTGGAGATAAGCTCGTCGACGCGCTTACTCGTAAGCATATTCCCCTCCTCTAGCTCCATCTCGCCCACCCGGACACCCCACATCCGACAGCGCACTTTCATCTGTTCTACCATATCCCTCGCCACCCGCGCAGGGTGCGGCATGAGCTCAATCCCGAAGCTCTTGCAGCCGGTCTGCAAGCTAGCTTGAACCACCACATTCCCCACCCCGCTTCCGAGGTCAAGAAAGAGGGAATCCGCCTTGAGCTTGGTAACCCGAATGATTTCATGTGTGAGGGAGGGCATAAGCTCGCCGTACACGGTGCTGCTGAAGGCCTCGTATCGTTTGAGGCTTGGTACATTGGGTCCCACGCTGCGCTGATAATTCTCCTCGATGATGCGCATGAGGACTTTCTTAGGCATGCCGACGTTAGTCCATGACTCAACGGCGGCTTTGAGGGCGTTGCGTTTGTTAGGGGAAAATGGGTCAGGCGGGGCGACGGGATATTTAAGGGTATGGAAGATTTGGCTGATGCGATCCATGGCTTTGAGGAAGAGGGGGCCATCTTGGGTGTTGATGGCACGCTGCACGGCACGGAGTAGAGGTAGCGGGGCAGAGGATGATGATGAGGTAGATGATACGGAGGTCAAGGACGAGAGGTCATCTTCGGAGGATATTGAGCTCAGGCTTGAGGTTGAGGCCGAACTGGAGGCCGAGGAGTTTGGAGGTGAAGGCGAGGGAGATGGAGGTGGAGATACGGCTTCTGAGAGGGTTTCGTTGGGTATTGGGCCGAATAGGGCTTGTTGCTGGGGTGTTAAATAATCTGAACTGGTAGGTTAGGGGCGAAATTCGGAATGAATTACATTGTGGACGTACATTCTACAATTGTGTACAGTGTCTTTTCCAAATCCATTATAGGATTATAGTGATCTTTGTCTTTCGGAGCAAGCAAGATAAATCTAGAATGGAGTGTTAGTATAGGAAATATAGGAAGATGGGAACACGCGCGTTAAGAGCACGTCGGATCATCGAAGACAGAGAAAGGAGCATCGTGTGTCCATTCTCGTGTTGGAATAACATTTGCCCGGTACTGAGCAGCTGTTGACCGCGTGCCAATGGTGAAAGAGGAGGGGCATACCTTTCGTTTGCACCGGTGTTGGGATAATCGAGTTCGACGACAGGATAGTCGGTTTCATGTGGTTCGAAGCGTGTATCAGATGGATCATCGGGATTCTTGAAGTCTGGAAACGCGTCAATACGCGTCAGGAGGATGAATGGGGCACGCGACGCGTCACTCACATCCTTTGTAGGACTTGATGAGGCGACGGACGACCATCTCTGAGCTCAGATGAGTTGGGCCGGGATGGCCATCTGTGTCTGCGCACCAGCGACGTTTTGTCACTGGTGCATCTGGTTCCCATGCTGGGAACAAAGAGGTCGAGCGGGATCTGCTGCTGCGATAAATTGGCTCCGGAGAGGGTGCCTGAGTGCGCGTGCGACTTGCAGCGCGTGAGGGGGCCTTTGAGGAGGCGGCAGACTTGCGTTTCTTTGGCCCGTCTGAGGCGGATGCGGTGCGAAGGCGTTTGACGGCGCGCGGAAGAGCCGAGCCGGGGATGGAAGCGGGGTCGGGAGACTTCCGCTTCTTTGTGGGGGGGCTAGGGGGACTAGACAGCGGGGAGGATGCAGTTGACGGGGGCGAGGAGGGGGGCAAGGAATGCTGGCTGGGGGTTGTGCTGCTGCTGCGGTGCTGGTGTGGGGCGGGTATGTGACGGAGACGCGTGGTGACGACAACGGAGGGCGACGATGACGCGCCCTGCTTGGCGGAGATGGGGGACGAGAAAAAGCTGAGGTCGGATGACGAGGCCCTGGGGGCGGGCGACGAGAGCATCGCGATGGGAGAAGGAAGGGAGATGAATGGGAATGCACAGGACGGAATGAGCTTGACCGTAGGAATCAATACAACAGTACAACGATTTTTGAGTGGCTGTGTTCCCCTGCATGCCTTGCCACACGACTTGTACGCACCATCATCCCCTACCATCCAATTATCCCTTTCTCGCTTTCATATGCATTCCCATATGTTTACATATCGTTAATTCATCAACCACTATGATGTCAACCAGAGTCAACTGCAGTGTCATTTCTCTCCGTCGTCCTCGGTCGCTTTCTCAGCGGACGCAGCCACTTCCACTGAGCTGCCCGTCTTCGACACTTCCCCATTCCCAGCCTGTGCTCATTCACCTCCCCTAGGTTCTTAATCCAGCCATGCTATTAGGATTATCATCTTGGTCGGGCGATGCTGTTCATGCATGCTCCATATTATCTCAAGTTTCATGAAACCTTGGACAACCATGCAGAGTGGATATGTGAGGCCTATTGCCGGTTAAAGAGGACCGCTGATTGTGGATCCTAATGTCTGCCGGAGCTCCGTGGAGACGAAGGTGTATGACTTGAGCCTCTTCAGGATGAGGACGAAAGGCTTTCACCAATAGCACAAGCCTGCCTACAGTACGAAAATATCGTGCATGTCAAGTCTCTTCCCTAGTATGTACTAAGCATTTATCTTCAAAAATTGCGACAAATTTGAGAAACACATGTAGGCCTTGAATTAGTTAGAATTTTAACTATGATATTTAGCAGATCTAACAGCATTATTTCTCGCTATCGTCCCCGGTCGCTTTCTCTGCGGACGCAGCCACCTCCGCTGAGCTGGTCGTTTCCGACGCTTCCGTTTTCCTGACCTGTGCTTGAGCTTGCAACTGTGCCTGCGCTTGCGCACGCATCTTCGTCACAATTTGATTCGCCTCTTGTGCGTAATGCGATCGCGCCCTTAGCATGGCCCCATACCGCAAAAAAAATAGCGGGATCGGAATCAGAGCAATTGAGAGGAATCCAAATATAGACACTACAGCAGTTACATCAGTATCACACGCAAAAATACTGTTCATGATCGCTCACCTCCCCACTTTGTCCCTAGGTTGTTGCAAATCGTATGTGCGACAATGGGGAAGAAACACCCTATCAAGCATCGCGCAAAAGTGTTGCATGCCCCGGAGCTGGACGAATAGATCGTGTATGTCTGTGATGTGCTAAAGCTCACTCAGTAAAGATGTCGAGAAATATCAATGAAGCAAGAACTTACTACGTAAGGAACGTGTAAAACTGGAGATGCCGATTAGTATCTTCAACATAGATATGAAAGAAGCACCAACGATGGTAATTGTTGCGAATCCGAATGGTAACCCAGCTAATGTGGGAGCAATCCAGTGTGTCTCTCCTCCGCTTGTCCTATAGCAAACTATGCATAAGTCCTAGCTGAATACAACGTCACATTCAACATACCATGCAAACCAAAAGAGAGAGAAAGGCATGATAATGCTATATTCAACAACGATGAGCAAGTTTGAAAAGTCACACATAAGGCCGTACTTACCAGGCAAATAATGCGAGCTTAAGCCGCGATTCCGGGGAATCAGCGGGGGTGCCAGGTGAGACAATCCATCGGGGCAAGGGCAGTCGCTGGAAAAAGCGTACAAGCTGGAGATACGGCACAGCAGCAGCCAGGAAACCGAGAGTCATCGCCAAAAATGGCAGGCCAGTGAGTTGCGGACGGAAGTGATGCTAAGCAACGCGTTAGAAAGAAGCACCTCGATCCCTGAGTATGTCTCACCTGCTCGAAGAACACGATGGGATAAACTTCGAAAAAGAAGCTGCACGGCCAGGTGAAAAGGGGCACGAATACAGAGTAGGGCTAACTTACTACACGATTCCGTAAGCCAATGACGTCCAGAGAGCTGCTCCTTGGACGATGGGTTCGCGGATGAGCATTGCTATGGAGGTTCTTTTGAGTGCAATTACGCCTCTCATGTAACAAAATCTTACCAGCAGGCCTTAAGACGTGTCCTCCGAAAAGATCAGCCTTGCTTTGATGCCTGAGTTCGTGGGCAGCCCTCGCATTTGGGCGTCCTTCTGCACGAAGGCGTCCTGAGCGTTGTGCCAAAATCGTGGGGCCGTGTGTCTCGGGCAACAAGAAGACTAGTGGCCACAGCCCGATGACGAAGAAGAAGAACACTCGAAGAGGCCATAGACTGCAATTCAAAGATAGCGCTGAGTCTAAGTCAATTAACAATGAATTGATAACATACTGTGGAGCAGCATACACTGCGATGAAGAACCCGATTGGCAGAGCAATGCAAGGCCCTGCGAAGATACATGCCGCACTGAAGCAAAGCATAAGGCAATACATGGATGGTATGGATTAAACATACGTACTACCATGTGATGGCTATTGGAAGCAAGTGGAATTAGTCAAACCCGCGAATGCAGAGATGTAATTAGATTGCTACCGATTGCTTGTCCTTGCATGTCGACAATATTATACATGCTGCTTGTATGTCAGTCATCTGATCCAGAGGTTGGAAATTGTGCGTCTGGCACTTGCTTACTCGGACATTATGCCCCCTCCACTGCAGATATGTCAGTATGTATTGTATGGGCACGTGAGTAAGACGTACTTATTGAGCGCGCACGCTGCGCAGGATCCTGCGAGCAATCGAACTATGAGAGATTAAGGTGTTGAAGGGAAACGGGGAAAGAGTAACTAGCTCACAGACAATAATAACGGGGAGATTATTAACCCAGGCGCTGATTCCAGACGTAACTAAACAGCATCGCGTTAAATTTCGCAAGGAAGAGCCATCCATGTTCACGTACTTATTAAGAGAGGCCATGATATCATGTATGGAAGTCTTCTGCCATACATCTCACTCATTGGACCTTCATTGCCATCAGCTGAAAGTTCACGATTCCCTTAAAGGAGTAATAAAACTGACCCCCTATAGTACGCAGAATGTACATCAATAAGAGACGCGACAGAAGAAATGATTTCTTACAGAGAAGGGGACCGAGAGAAAATCCAAGTACATAGACAGTCAGGCCTGAGCTCGAAACATCTGCAGAGACGCGGTAGGTTGCTTGAATTTGAAATTCGGATGTCGCCTGTTGGAGGATTTAAAATAAAATCCCATATGTTGACGTAGAATCCATACATAAATTGAAGAGCCAAAAACGCTGTTGCAGCTTTAATTGCGAGGATACCAATGAGGCAGAAAATAGGCACTTACGCACAGAACGCAAGCGCGCAGATATTAACACAAACCAGGCGCTTCTTGCTGGGACTCCAGTTCTTGGGGTCTTCTGGGTCCGACTTGTGAAAGACTACAATGTCAGTAGTAGCAGGCGTTGACAACATTGGTCGCATTGGGAGGGAGCAGAGATGAAGCAAGCAGTGAAGAGGGCAGGGGCTACCAGTCTACCCATTCTGTATGAGTTTCACGCTCATAGTTTCGGGTAGCTGTATTGGGCCAAGTTAATAGCGTTGGGATCAGCGAACATGTCAGTGGACATGAGCGTTACGCGCAAAGGATATGTGCGTACAAAAGTTATCAAGGAAACCATAATACCGGCCATATCTCCGGTGTTTTGGTAGCCCGCTCAACTCCGTTCTCACTGCTCACCTGTGCGTACGAAACATCTATTTCTGCATACGCCCCACCGCGATCAAATATTTTCATGCTAGAGTTGCCCTGCGGCGGACTGTGATATCAATTCGGCGTCAAGGGAGTCAAATCTACAGGTCCATAGAAATCCCCGTCATATACCATAGTATTTCGATGTCCCATAACTCGAGCCATTTCTCCTGCTCAAACGGCCTTCTGTTCCTTTCAGTTAGTTAGAGTGCCAGCTTGTTAGAGGAACTTTTCTGTATAACTTTAGAGTGTATTATTTGCTTTTCCATGATCTAGTCTTTTGTCATGGACGAAATAGATGAGCGAGTGACGTCATGATCGTCGGTCGTAAGACGCACGCTGGCGACGCCGTACAGTTGTGCAACGCGGCCACATATGTACACTTCAATCTTCTATTCTTTTCTCTTTCGAGCGCTGCGCAATACTGTCATTCGCACCGTGATTGCTGCCCTTTGCGTGGTATCCACGTCAGTGAATGGTCTTTTCAAGCGCCTGTCTCAGTCTCCTGGCATTCCTGTCCAGGACCCCTCTGTCTCGTATTGGACGGTACCTCCATCTCCGATTGCCAAGCATGGATCTGAACGCGGGGTTGCATTGGTAGACTATGCAGACGTCGTTATTATAGGAAGCGGAATAACTGGCACATCGTTTGCAAGAACAATCTTGGACTATGACGCCGAACTTGGGTCGAAGGACCATCCTTTGCAAGTTGTCATGCTAGAAGCGAGAGATACATGCTCTGGAGCGACAGGAAGGTGCGTTGCGTCAATTCTTGCACCCCGTATGCGGTCTGAGATTGAGGCAGGAATGGCGGCCACATAACGCCTGTACTCTATCATGACTACGTCAAGCTGAAGAAACAGCATGGAATGGAGATGGCCCAGCAGATCATTCGATTTAGATTGGCACATCTTCCTGAATTTATGTCTGTTGCGAGTGAAGAAGGTCTTACGGACGATTCTCAATGTCGAGAAGTCGAGACGTTTGACGCCTTCTATGATGAAGGGATGTTCAAAACCGCCAAAAGAGATCTTGTAGAATATCAGAAAGATATGCCCATGGAAAGTTCTAACTTCAAAATATACGAAGGAGACAGTCTCAAGGTGTGCGCACAACGATGTCTGGTGCATTTTTGTCATTGATTATCTGGACAGAATCTCCATTTATCTCCCGCAGTAATAGGCAGCATATCGACTATAGGAGGTGCTATGCATCCTTACCGCTTTATTACCGGCATCCTGGCTCGCCTGTTACGTTCGTATAAATCAAAGTAAGTAGAAAAACTTCTTGTCAGTGCGCATCTCACCTTCCCAGCTTCCATTTGTACACGCACACGCCATGCACGAAGGTTACTACCCGCGAAAGCACGCAGTCTATGCCCCTCTACTCCGTCACGACTCCTAGAGGCGAGGTTCTTACCCCGCACGTTGTTCATGCCACCAACGCATGGGTGTCTCACCTACTCCCGGGGATGCATGAGAAAATCATCCCTGGCAGGGGTGTGATGACTGCCCAGATATGCTCGAACTGTGAAAGAAAGACTCTCGAATCGCCTGCTGCTGGCAATTCAACTGGGCAACGCTCATTTATATTCTTTCCGAGCAATTCAGACGGAATATTTGATTATTTGACGCAACAGCCCTCTACATCCAAGGCACCGTCATCCTATCCTCCACCTTTCGGCGAATGGATGTTTGGTGGGGGGTTCGCTCGAGACAACGCGTTTCTTTCTGAAATTGGGAACGTCGACGATCGTGAATGGAATAGTGGCACCGCGAAATATCTCTCTACTGCGCTCTCTCAGCACTTTGATAATGACAATTCCGAGGTCAAAAGAGATGTTCTCTCTGTCTGGGGCGGTGTTCTGGGGCTTTCAGTTGATGAACGCCCCTGGGTTGGAAGAGTCCCTGAAAAGATTTCTCGGAGGCCACCTCTATCCGCCGATTCGTCAGATCACACAGGAACTTCCTCTTCCGCCAGCACCCGGCTTGCACCAGCTGGCGAATGGATAGCGGCAGGGTACACGGGCGAAGGAATGGTGCACGCTTGGCTGAGCGGGAAAACTCTTGCTTACATGGTGCTTGGCCACGATAGGAGCAGCAGTTTGCGCGTGAGAGATGACACGCAGCAATTGGTCGAATATTCAGGGCGCGATGTTGTGGACTCTCTGCCGACGTCATTCAGGGTGACAGAGGAACGATGGAGAAATCTTTGCATAGAGGATATGATATATGCATACCTGTGGTAATTTGAAGTATACAAACGAAGATAATCAGATAACCGGTTTAGAAGTGACAAGTGTTATAGCCGTATTGTCTCTTCAAGGTCTGCTGGACAAGAAGGCAGCTGATCGACATGGTGAGTGCAGCCTGAACAGGGACAACTTCGGGAGTGAACCGGCGCCATCGATCATGACAAGGTTTACCATTTCTATCGAGGTGGACTGACATAGCGTTTATAGCGTGGTGTTGGAAGATCTGAGCGATGTATAGAAATGTGAATGCCACGGTGGATTCGCGGGAACAGGGTGTAGGGAGGCATAGTCGGGTCCTGTCTGCGTTGCTATCTGGCAGTGATTTCCAGGTAGAGTCGAGGCCAACTTGAGGGAAGTTACTCATTGGGGCAGATCAGAGAGTGCGTGCCGCTCGGCGCTGGAGACGGGTGGACGGGGCGCGGATGACCGGGCGCACGATAAAAGTAGATGACAGGGCGTGTTTCGGGGAGTGGATACTTTGAACTCGGTGGCAAGGGCAGATGGGGGAGTTACACATGCCAAGGGAGAAGAAGGGGTAACAATAGAAACCAATGGCGAAAGAAGATGAACAGATGGTGGAGGGCGGAGTTGGATGGTTGATGAGG
>JASFDH010000693.1:0-20473 GCA_036937195.1 Nidularia pulvinata
AACTCTTGTTTCTCATTGACAAGCTGAGCTCTCATTAACTATCTTGAACTCAGTCCTCATTATCAGTTATTCTAAATACAGGGCTAGGATAGTGGGAGGTGCAGCACATAAGCTGAAGCCAACATCCTATATTGTCTAGCATCTTTGGGTATCATAAGACTTGTTCCTCAGCCATACTGTCTTAATTGTCTGGCCGTATTTGGGTCTTGACATTCATGGAAGGACTGAAACCCAGTCTTCTCACAAAGATCCACAACTGAGACACCATACCCTCTACCATTAAAGACTGGTACAAATACATGGCCCAATATGACAACAACTACAGGCACAGAGCTGCAAATGCTGCTAGACTCAGAAACCAATAAGGAACCCAGAACTAGAACACTGGAAAACATTTCCATATTCCCCAGTACACTCTGACCCTGACCCCAGTCACTAAACATGACCCAAACACCATAGACATTGATAAGATATCCATTGGCAAACTCACAGAAGAGCAATGCACTGACCTGATGAAGAAGGGAGCATGCTTCCAATGCTGAGAAGTAGGGCACCTATCCCACAACTGCACCAAGTATTCCGGGAATTCCCAGAATTCTTTGACCAGCATGATGCAACCCCAGAAGAAGGGATACAGAGACACAGTAGCCCACATCAGGGCCATAATGGGAGAACTCTCTAAAGAAGACAAGGAGAAAGCCTATGACAAAATCGAAAAACAGGGTTTTTAAAACAGTGGACTAGACCAATGCTAGTTTCACCTTCCATTACTATCTCAAATGTAATTGTAGCTACAGAAATCAAAATTCTATGAACATCAATGCTACAGTTACTGAGAAAAAAGTCAGAACAAAACCCCTCATCCACTCAGGAGCAGGAGGAATCTTCTTAGATCAAAAGTTTGTAGAGCAAAATGATCTAAAAACAGAACCCCTAGAAAAACCCATCACAGTCTATAATGTCAATGGCACCCAAAACAAAACAGGAAGAATCACCCACTATACTTGGCAGAACCTTCACATCAGAGGGGTGAAACTCCAAACCCAGTTCCTTATCTCCAGCCTTGGCAAAGAACAGATGATCCTTGGACTACCTTGGTTATCCCAAGTAAACCCAAGAATTGACTGGCACAAAAGCACCCTGGAAATCAACCCTTCTTGAATCAGACCAGACCTCTCTGAAATCATCAGAAAGTCTAGAGAAAATGACAAGAAATGAAGGGAAACAGTCACCATTACAACCCCAGTCCTACCACAAAAAATCATCATAGAAGAAGCCAAAGAGGAGGGACAACTCCTCATCAACACCTTCATTCATGGAGAAAACAAGGCATACATTCTGGAAATATCAGATTCCCCTACAGATCCTCACAAGTATACCTTTATTAGGGCAAAAACCTCTGTCTCACAGACCTTAGCACAACAGGTCAAGAAGAAGAAGAAAAAGCCTATTAAAGAACTGGTCCCTGAAATGTATCACAGATTAATACCAGTCATTGAGCAAAAGGCATCAGAACAATTCCCACCATCCAGACCCTATGATCATGCCATCGATCTAAAACCAGAATTTGCTCCATGAGATTGCAAAATCTACCCCTTGATGCCAATCGAACAGAAACTCCAGGACAAATTTCTCAAAGAAAATCTCTGAAAGAAATACATTCAACCATCAAAATCACTGATAGCTTCTCCATTCTTCTTTGTATCAAAAAAAGAAGAAGGAGCTTTTTGACCCTGTCAGATTACCAATACCTAAACAACAGCACAATCAAGAACACCTATCCACTTCCATTAGTAAGTGATTTAGTGGATAAACTAAAAGGTGCAATGGTATTCTCCAAGATGGATCTTTGAAATGGTTACAACAATGTCCAGATCAAAGGAGATGAGTGGAAAGCAGCCTTTAAGACAAACAAAGGGCTGTACAAACCCACTGTCATGTTCTTTGGATTATGCAACTCCCCTGGAACTTTCCAGGCATTCATGAATGATGCCTTCAAAGACATGATCAACAAAGGGTGGATGGTCATCTACATGGATAACATCCTTATTTTCTCCAGAAACACAGAAGAACACAAGACACAAACAATTCACATCTTGGAACAACTACAGCAACACAACTTGTACTTGAAACCTGAAAAGTGCAAATTCAATACACAGGAAATCGACTTCCTTGGTCTTGTCATCAGACCAGGAATCATAGCAATGGACCCTGCAAAACTTGCAGGCATCCAAGACTGGAAAACACCCACCATGGTAAAAGGAGTAAGATCCTTCCTCAGATTTGGAAACTTCTACAGGAAGTTCATTGGACACTACTCAGACATTGCATGACCTCTGAATGATCTTACCAAGAAAGACAAGAGGTTTGAATGGACCCCTGAATGCCAAGTAGCATTTGACAAACTCAAACAGAAATTCCTAGAGAAACCAGTTCTATCTATCCCTGACACAAGTAAACTCTTTCTCATAGAATCTGATGCTTCTAAATGGGCAACAGGGGCAGTCCTGAAACAATAGGATATCAATAATGATTGGCACCCATGCAGATATATCTCCCATTCCTTTTCTGCACCAGAAAGGAACTACAAGATATATGACTGCAAACTCTTAGCAATTGTAAGAGCACTCAAGACCTGGCACCACTACCTCCTTGGAGCACCATTTCCAACAATGATCCTGTCAGATCACAAGAATCTGACTTACTTCAGAACAGCACAGAAACTGAATAGATGCCAAGCAAGATGGAGTCTATTCTTATCAGAATTCGATCTCAATTTGATTCACGTACTCGGGTCAAGAATGGTACAATCAGATGCTTTGTCACAACAATAAGATCTTTGCCCTGATGAAGACACAGACAATGAGGATGTGATCATGCTCCCAGAACACCTCTTCATCAGAGTAATTAACACAAAACTCCATTCAGCTATCACAGATGCCATCATGAAAGACAACCTCATGACAGATGCAATTATGGCCCTGAAAATAAATGGGATACCCCCAATCCAATCTGCCCTCTCTGACTGGAAACTTGAAGATGGCATTGTATTCTTTCAAGAAAAATGCTATGTACCCAATAACAAAGAACTCCAAAGGAACCTAGTGAAACAATACCATGATTCACAACCAGCAGGACACCCAGGACAATATAGAACTCTCAAACTAGTGAAACAAGAATATTGGTGGCCAGGAATGTACACCTTCATCAAGAAATAAGTAGAAGGATGCACCACTTGTCAACAAATGAAAGTTAGCACACACCCCACAACACCCCTGATAACACCAATCACAGCACTGACAGAGACATATCCATTTTTCCACATTACTATGAACCTTGTCACAGACTTACCTGAGAACAACAGAGATGACTCAATATTGGTCATGGTTGACCACTCATCTATGAAGGGGGTAATTTTAATCCCTTGCAACAAGAAGATTGATGCACTCAGAATAGCTAACCTGATCCTGAACAATGTATACCAATGATTCAGACTCCCACAGCAAATCCTCTCTGACAGATACCCCTGATTTGCAGCAAATGTCTTCCAAGAACTTGGAAAACTCCTCGGAATCAAGCTTGTTATGAGCATGGCATACCACCCCCAGACAGACAGCAAAACTGAAAGAGTTAACCAAGAAGTAGAAGTCTACCTTCAGATGTTTTGTTCAAACAACCAAGAGACCTGGAGGAACCTACTACCCATGGCAGAATTTGCTCACAACAATAGAGAACATTCAGCAAGAAAACAAACCCCATTCTTCCTCATGATGGGATACAACCCCAAATCTATTCCTGGAATCACTGATCAAACCAACATTCCTAGTGTGAAACAATGCATGGACACCCTGAAACAAGCATGAGAAGAAGTCACAGCAATGCACAAACTGGCTCAGCAAATGGTGATACAATGGAATTGGAAAAACTTCAAGCCCTTCACAAATGGACAGAAGGTATGGTTGAAAGCTAAGAACTTGAAGCTTCCATACCAAACACAGAAACTCACCCCAAAATTCAAAGGACCCCTCATCATCAACCAAGTACTTGGACCCTTGACATACAAATTGAAGCTTCCAAAACAATGGCAAATCCACCCCATTTTCCACACAGGACTCCTTACACCATGCAAGGAAAACAAAGCACATGGACCAAACTTCCTAGAACCACCTCCTGACTTGATCAATGGAGCAGAAGAATATGAAGTCAAAGCAATTGTGGGACACTGGAAACAAGGAAGAGGCATGCAATACCTCATAAAGTGGGTTGGCTATCCCACAGCCTCAAACAAATGGCTTGTAGAATCAAATCTTTGGAACTCTGCTGAAATCCTGAAAGGATATAAAGAAAGGAACCAACTGTTGTAACAACTCAGACAACAGCATTACCACCATTGTCTATCTCTCAGAAACAACCATGTCCCAGCATGCCCAGACTTCATCCAACTCTTTTGCCACTGCCCCATCTGGTGTATCTTCCCCACACTCATCACACAATGCCAAAACATGCTCAATACCTGCACCATGAACATCCATGTAGTTTGACAAGTCACTCGTTCCAACAACCCTGCCCTCATTTCACTTGTTCACCTCCTACACTCTCAACAAGATCAGATTGGTAGGATGAAAGCATTCATCCAAATTCAAGAACAGGATATGGACAAAGCCCTAGAGTCTGTGATTCAGAGCAGACTATGGGATTATATTAAAACAACAAACACAGAAAAAAAGAGACAGAGCTCACCATACCCCTATCCCCTTCAGAACCCCCCATCCCTTGGCACACAAAATGCCCCTATAGACATCAAACAATGGACACAAGAAGAAATAGATTTATATTGTCAAGGAAATGCAAACATCAAGAAAATGTTTGAACCAACCTCAGTAACCTGTTTCTTATGCCATCGCACTGGGCACTATCAGTCTAGTTGCCCTAAATTCATTTGCAGAATATGCTGACAAGTCACACCTGGACACTACCCTTCCAAATGTCCCAACTACAACAACAACCCCAGGGAATACCCAGACAACAATGACTACAATTTTCCTGACAATGCCATTGCCAACATGACAGGGGAACCATATCATTAGTTTGAGTTCAGAGAACTCAATCATAAGAGGAGGGTAATGTTACAAATTTCCTATATGAGTAACCTGCTATGCAACATCTTTTCTTTAGAACAATTAACACATGACTAGCTATATTTGGACTAGCCAATAGTAACAATAGTTATACTTAGTACATCACACACAGACCATTGTAGATTACTATAAGTAGTGCTTTGTACTCTGGTCTTGCTCCTCAGCTTGACCTAGGCAAATATAGCCTTGTTCATATCTTTGCTCAACCCCTTGAACTCAGAACCAACTCAAACCTCTTAGACCTAGTCTAGAGGCTCTTCAAAACCTAAGCTTCTCTTAGACAGAGACTTAGTGACTTGACAGCTGTCCCCTCAAGGAAGCATGTCTCAAGAACAACCTCAAGAACATAACACATGGTCTCACCACTGTTATAATGAACCCAAGAACCTCAAACCAACAAACTTTGTTTTGAACCTATAGCCAAGGCTTAACCACCATAACAGAAATGAGCTACTTAAATACAAGTATAGCTAATTGTAATAATAAAAGCAGAAGTAACAATACTATGGATACAAGAAATAATAAAAGTCCTTGACACATAATAAAAGTAGCAGAAATAAGAGCAGAAGCATAACTAAGCAGAAGCATACTTGGAAATGGTAATTGTATCATAAGCATCAAATAATAAAAACAATAGTTTGGAGATTAACAATGAATAGAAACAGGTGGAAAATGTCAGAAGCATAGTGGGAAATCATATCATTGAGTTGGAAAGTGTTGGAAGATGTTGGGAAAGGTTGTGGATGTAAAAAGTGGACAAGTAAGTGGGTTAAGTATCATAGCCTACAACCCTCTAGTTCCTAATTACCTTTGAGAATAAACCTTGACAGTATCTATACCTCTGCTGGGGGACATGAGCAGGTGTGGAAGAGGAAGATACTTCAGATTTGAAGACAGGCAATTCAGAGGCAGAGGGAGGCATTGGGGCACTGAGGCAAGGGGTTTCAACTTCCATCCAAAGTGAGGTATTGGAGTAGGAAGGGACAGAGTAGAGAGAATTTGAAGCAGAAAGGTTTTAAATAGCCTTGCTTGTTATGTTTTAGCTGTACTTCACACCTAAACAAGGCAGAATTGGTGTTGATTCAGAAATCAGGAATTATAGACAGACATCAATACTACAGTAGCAACATGTTGCTGCTGCCTCCTCGAAGGATCTGGGATATTTCGCACTTGGGGAAGGTATGGTTGGTGTGGGGGGTGCGCATGGCTCAGCGGGTGCAGGGGATGTAGTCGGGCTCGAATTTGGGAAGAAGTGGAGAAGGATGTTGGTCGTTCCCGATGCCATGTGCGTTGCCGGCGCGTGCGAATGTGAAGTTGATCGGCGGGGTCCATTTCGAGTGCACGCGCCTCGGACGCGTCTTTCACTGACTCGGCGACCCGTGCGCGTGAGCCGTAACACTTCTTTGCCCTACCACCATGTCGGATAACGAACACGAGCCGCCCTTGTCGCAGCCCAACATCGATCATGCCCGTGAGTATCCCTTCTCCCACAACTTTCTGTTGCTCACATACGCAGACCCCGACGACACGATCCGCATCCTCCTTGCGACGGACAACCACATCGGGTACATGGAGCGCGACCCCATCCGCGGGGAGGACTCGATCAATACCTTCAGGGAGATTTTGAAGCTCGCGGTGAAGCATGATGTGAGTCGCGCCGAGGTCTCGCTGCGGTTGTATGTAAGGCTGATGCTCAATGGGAGCGTAGGTGGATCTTGTGTTACTGGCGGGAGACCTGTTTCATGAGAACAAGCCAAGCAGGGACTGTTTGTACAAGACTCTTGCGCTCTTGAGGGAGTTTACGCTCGGCGATAAGCCGGTGCAGGTGGAGCTGCTGAGCGACCCAGATGAGGGAAAGGCGGTTGGGTATTCGTGCGTCTTTCCCCCCCCCTCCCCGCATCCAGGCTCCTTTCCAACCCTCCATTCATTCGCGCACAAAGGTTCCCCGCGATCAACTACGAAGACTCCAACTTCAACGTCTCCATCCCCGTCTTCTCCATCCACGGGAATCACGACGACCCGCAAGGCACCGGCCCCTCCGGTGCCCTCTGCGCCTTGGACGTGCTCTCCGTCTCGGGCCTGCTCAACTATATGGGCAAGATCGATCTCCCACTGAACGACGCCGAGGCGCCGACGACAGGCATCGCGGTCAGGCCGGTGCTGTTGAGGAAGGGCGGAACGATGCTGGGCATGTATGGCGTGGGAAATGTGAAGGACCAGAGGATGCATTTTGAGCTGAGGAGTAATAGGGTACGGATGTTCATGCCGAGAGATAAGGAGAGGTGGTTTAATATTTTGTTGGTGCATCAGAATCGGTAGGTGCTTGCGTGATTTATTCTTTACTTTGACGTGCTTATGAAGATGCATTATAGCGTGAAACACGGCCCGCAGGAGTATGTTCCAGAGGGCATGTTCGATGATAGCATTGACCTTGTGGTGTGGGGACACGAGCACGACTGTCGCATTATCCCAGAGCCTGTGGCGGGGAAGAAGTACTACATCACCCAGCCAGGCTCGAGCGTCGCGACGAGCTTGGCGGATGGAGAGTCGATTCAGAAGTGCGTATACCATTTATTTTCACCCTCATAACTCTTTCTCCAGTTCGTGTCCCATCCTCATTTCCATTAGCATCTCCTGTTCCCATCTCGCCTCCGTATCCCTTACTAACCCCTTCCCACAGGCACGTTGCCCTCCTCGAGATCCAGGGCAAGGACTTCCAGCTGACCCCTCTCCCTCTACGCACGGTGCGCCCGTTCGTGATCGAGGAAGTCGCGCTACGCGACGCGGCGGAGGACGAGGGGCTCGATGTGGATGACCAGGTCGAAGTGATGCGGTATTTGAGAGGGAAGGTAAGTGAGGTTTCGGGTTCTGTTTCACTTTTCCTCCCTCCTCTTCCCTTTCCGCTCCCATTCTTTTTCTGGATTTTAGCTGATACGGAACAAGAACTAAGACGTAGTTACCCACCCCCAGGTGAACGAACTCATCGACCAAGCCAACGAGCAATGGGACGAGCGCAACACTGCAGCCCTCGCCACCGGCGAACCCGAGCTCCCGCGCATGCTCCCCCTCGTGCGTCTCAAAGTCGACACGACCGGTACCTCCTCCACCTCCAACCCCATCCGCTTCGGGCAGGAATTCACAGGGCGTGTTGCGAACCCGCGTGACGTGCTCGTCTTCCATCGCGCTGCGGCCAAGAAGGCCAAGGCTGCGGGGAACACTGCAGTGGATGAGCCGGAGCTGAGCATCGACAATCCTGATTTGAGCGTGTCGGAGAAGCTGGCAAAGGTGAGGGTGGGGACGCTGGTGAGGGAGTATTTGGCTGCGCAGGAGTTGCAATTGTTGGGCGAGGCGGGGATGGGGGATGCGATTAGGATGTTTGTGGAGAAGGATGATACGCATGCTATACAGGCGTGAGTAGGTTCTGTTGTTTTGGGTGGGTGGGTGCTTATGCGTTTTTTGGGGCGTGGTGTAGACACGTGAATAAGGCGCTGAAGGCGCTGATGAAGGATGTACAGACGAATGAGGAGGTGGATGAGGATGATCTGGAGGAGATGGTAAGTTGTTCGATCCTTTTCTCTTCTCCTTTATGTTTAAATAAGCTAACGCGGCTCATTTCTAGCTTGTGAAAGCGAAAGAGCAGCAAGAAAAAGACTACATCCAAAAAAGCAAGGGTACAGTGGCAGACAAGGGCAAAGTATGCTTCTCCGTGCCTATTCCTCCTTCCATCAAACTAATCTAGCTCCATACATAGGGCAAAGCCAAAGCCGCCACCGAAGAGTCCGACTCCTCCATAGACTCCATGATGATGGACGTAGACACTGGTGGCGCGGCGGGCGGGTCCGACTTTGACGAGGACTCGCCGCTCCCACCGCCGAAGAAGCGTGGGGCGGCTACTAAAGCACCTACGAACAAGGCCCCGGCGAAGAAAGCCCCTGCGAAGGTGTCGGCTGCGACGGGGAGGGGAAAGAAGAAAGCTGCGGTGGAAGTGAGTATTAGCTTTGGGTGGGTGGTGGTTTGGTGGGTGAGTACTGATAATATTTGTACATAGAGCGACTCGGAGGAGGTCATTGAGATACCCGATGATGATGAGGATGGAGAGGAGGAAGAGGAGCAGCCGAAGCCCGTGAAGAGGACGAATCGCGCGGCTGTGCTGAGGTGCGTTGTGATTGCTTTGGGCCTGATTATTTGCTTATTCGTGACCTTGCATGCGTAGTCAACCAGCCAAAAAAGCTCCCGTTAAAAAGAAAACCGCCGCTTCGAGCAGCAACACGCAGACACAGCTGACATTTGCGCCTGCTGGGAGGTCTTCGCGCGCAGCGGCGACGAAGGCGCGGGGGAAGATAGCGGTGAGCTTATGCTTGTTTATTTGTGCGCGTTCATTTTTTAGGTCGTTGATGTGTAATATGCTGGCTGCGCAGGTGGATGTGGATGACGATAGCGATTGAGTGCTAGGAAGGACTCAGAGGATAGGCAAGTCCGTTGCTGCGTTATGGTCATTCAGGCTTATTCTGATGGCAGATATGTTAGGTTTTGGCGAGGTACACGGGACCCATAGATCATGCTTTGGAACTTGGGATCAAGTAGGATATTACTAATAGTAGTAATAATGTTTCGGATGATATTCCTCGCTATATCATTAAGACTGGCTTCGGTTTTGACCTAATGTGTAGGTTGTATATTTAATTCGTCTTAACTTTTAGCATGTATAGTCTATGTTGGAATTCAATCCGGGAAGTTACCAGAACAAGGACAGTTTGGGCTTAGTAATAGTTTAATTAGTAATACTGTTAGTAAGGACTGAGCGAGCAAAGAGTCCGTACATAAATTCTGTAGTATAAAAGAGCCTCTGCAGAAGGTACATCGCACACCATTAATCAGTTTTCTGTCTTTCACACTGCACAAACTCGACTCACGACAGTCTTTTTAAAATCTACGTCCCTGCAAGGGACAAAAAGTTATGAGGGTGATAAACGAGCGAAAATACAACAGTAGGCTACGTCGTTTATAAGTAAATGAAACAAACTGAGTACGAATATACGAAACCAATACACCAATTAAGACGGGCAGTGCGCAGCTCCGGCACTTGATCCTTTCCTATACGGGTAGCATGACAAGCTCGTAATTATTCCAACAAGTCTATCAGTAAAGAGCCTTATGTTCTTCTCCACAAAACTTCGCAAAAACAAAATTCTTCCTGGAATGCTGACGTAAGTTTGCTTAAATTCCAGGCTTTCGACATTCGTACACAACATTTGTCAGCCGAGATTAGCGCATTAACCACTGAGGATCGAGTCCTCTCTTGTTCCGTGCCACCACAATACTGACTCATTGACCGACGTTTTTGGCTTGCAGGCCAAAAATGCCATGTATTCGATAGGCGTAGGCTCTGGTTTCATACGCCAAGAAGTTGGGAGGAATAACGTCCGGAACACTTCCAATCAGTCTTCCAACACTTGACAAGTTCCTAGGATCCACATCTTCATTTTCATACTCTCACATAACATCCATAGCCACTCGAGTTCGACGGCCGCGTATATCTTCTGAAAGAATGTCAGCCATCGCTTCATTACCTCCAGAGCTTCTATATGAGATTCTACTCGAAGCCTCGGATCTTCATTCCAATCGGACGTCGCTCCTCCTGGTGTCTACTCGCTTTTATACGCTATCCGTCGAAATTCTATACACATATCTCTGCTTTAGTTCTCCTCTACAAATCATCCGATTTCTCTGCATCTACGGCGATTACTCCTCTCAGATTCCATATCCTCCCCGAAGCATTGAGCTAGATCTAGTCCATGATACATCGAGCGGGCTATTTTCTCATCTGCACACCTTGCTGGTTTTGTGCCGCTCGATTCCAGCTGTGGAAGTGGATGAACAAGGCAGGGTTGTACTGGATCTATTACGATTGCGATTGAATTCGCATGCACTTGATCCTGGGCTCGAGATGATTTACAATTCCATCTCGCGGTGCAAGTATGTCCGTCTCTGGCGGCGACTATATAAATAACGGCAACTAATAACGACCATCTGCAGTCCGCGACGCTTTGTTTGGACTGGGCCGGATCCTCCACATCACTTCTCTACTGCTGTACGTTATATCTGTTGGCTTGATCTTCCGTGATGTTGTTATTCTCAATTCAATTTGTTCCTTAGATAGTACCTAAAGCTTTAGAGCATCTTCTCCGTGCTCTGGAGAAATGTACGAAGCTTACCTATCTGAAGCTCACCCATGTTAGTTTTCGGTCCTTATCTCTGCGACTGTCAGTGTCGCTATCAAATATTCCATCCCTGAGGAAGTTGTATCTTGGCCAAGCAGTATTCTTCCCTTCCATAGACATCGCATACCTGGTTATAAGCCCTCCAGGTGAGAGACACGCCGTTGTCCAGTTATGCAATTGCTTACTGTCCTCTGGAACCAACCTTATGGCGATAGGCGCGACTAGCGTGCAAGAGATCAAATTGGTTGACGCATACCATGAAAGTATCTGGGGTCTTCGCGTGAGGAGGTCGGACATTGAGTCAATGGCTGCATCTCTGGCTGTTATGCCTTTTGAAGTCGCAGGCAGCGAAATCATGGACAATAGAAGCAAGGAGGACGTCCGAAGGGATGCGGTGGACACAATCCGCGACGTGGTCATCTGCGAGGCCCAAACGGAGCGTATCATAGGCGGTGATCGCGTCGAAAACAGTGATTTGTTGTAAGTGTAAGACAGACGTAGTGGATCATTCTCTTGGATCCTTTCATATCAATACTTTGCATTCCGCCCAGGTATTCCTAATCACATTAAAGAGCAGATACTCATTAAGTACTCTCAATTATTAAAGCTTGAACATGATTAGTTATAGTCAGATCTAATACTAATTGGTATACCCGAAATGCAACCGAAAGTCCCGAAAGAACAAAAAAGCAATTTGACGAAAGCAAAACTCAACATCCACTACATAGTGCCCCACTGTTGCTGTTGTGCAGAGTATCCTCCCTGCATATATCCTTGCGTAGAGTATCCACCGCCAAACTGCCCTTGCGACATCATCTGCTGCGGTGCGCCGCCCATGTACTGCTGCTGCATTGGACCGTTGGACATGAATGCACCCGGGGACGACCCCCCCATCATCTGTTGCTGCTGCCCTGGGCTCGCCATCATCATCATCTGCTGCTGCTGCTGCTGCCCCGCGCTGCCCATCATCACGTACGATTGCCCCGGGCTCCCCGTCATGCCTATTGGCTGAGGACTCGGTTGGGAACTCCGAGACACAAACTGCTGGTTGGACGATGGTGTGAGGAATTGCGTTTGCCCCACCGGAGCCGACATGAATGGCTGCACAGGCGATGGGGATAGGAAACTGTTCGTTCCCTGTTGCCCGGGAACTTGGATCTGTAGCGTGGACTGCGATTGAAGTTGGGGCTGGAAAAACTGGCCTTGCGCAGAGGCTGACATAACTTGGGGCTGTTGTTGCTGTTGCTGCATCTGCATCTGGTTTGCAAAGAGCTGCTGGCCGTATGACTGTTGAGCCGACGAAATGCCTTGATTAAACTGGGATGGTGCTGAGAATGGCGTTGACATTGATGATGCACCGTATGCCAACTGCGATTGCGGCTGGTTGTAGGGACTGGTCGCGAATTGTTGTTGTTGGTACGGATTGCTGTTCATACCGGTGGCAGTCATTCCTACTTGGTATCCGCTTGCGCTCCCAGGGGAGAACGCGGTCTGCTGGAATGAATTCTGCTCCATGTTTTGGAGAGGCGTGCCAGTAAAGGCAGGCGACACCGACGACTGGTACTGCAAAGGTAGAGTCGAGGGTGAAGTCGAAGATGTCTGCAGTGAGACAAGATCATCCCATACACCGCCCCCAGCTCCATTTTGAGGGCTAGACGGCAGTGTCGTGGATCTTTGAATCGGCTGAGAGCCAAGCTGTAAATTTGCTAAGGGTTGTGGGGTTGGGGTATATTGTTGAGCCGAGGGAGCAGGTGATGGCGAAGGTCGAGATATTGGGGTGTACTTCGCAGTAGCTGCAATGGAAGTGGCCGTGTATGGGATGCTGGTAGAGGAAGCAGGTACAGCAGCACTGGCTGATTGAGAAGAGCTGGCAGAAGCCGAGTTAGATTGAGGCAAGGTGGACGAACGAGATGGGATAGATGACGCCGAGCGTGAAGGTCCCAGTTTCGATGCCACAAGTGCGGATTTGTCGAAGAAGCGTTTATATTCGTACTTTGCTGAACATCAGAAAGATTATCCCTGAACAACTTGAAGCCGAAAAACGAGAAACGCACATCGTATATATTGCTCGAGCTCGCTATCGCGCTCGGAATCCTCCAGGTTAGGAGGAGGCGGGTGGCGGATCTCATTTGAGTTATAGATTCCATTTGATTTTACATTACCCATATTCTTCATATTCTTAGAAAGAAATGTACCATAAGCCGATGCGACAGCACCGCCAGAGGAAGGGTATTGCTCACATCCACTTGTTCCTTCGTCCACGAATCCATCGTTAAGCTCTTCCTATTCCATCCATAGCTCATCCATTAATTGGAGGTTCCTCGAGATGTGGAATAGATCGTACACTTTTGTGATATGAGTTCCGATCTTCCTATGAATGCTGGCACAATTCACGCTACATAGGACATTCTCAGAATCACTCTCTTGTAGTATGAAAGGGTTAGGACGCACCAAATGAAGATGCCCAAGTTATGTGACGCCCATCGTGGGTTTCGGGCTTTGCAGTCCGCACATATATCTATAAAGGCAACATAAATGATCTATTTCTGACAAGGATGATCCGCAGGGGTGCTTACCATTGCCCGGCGTCTGGACCAACTCGAGAAGTATGCGCTGATTGCGATCTGCGGTGAGTTTGTTAACCACAGACATTTCCAGTACGCAAAAGTAGAAAAAAGGAAGGGTATGCTGGCAGGTAGGTGAATGGTACGATTCTTGATTTGCAGAGACCGTAACTGACAGTGACAATGACAATGATAGACACGAGACCAGTGTTCGGTAACATCCGGTGTGGCAAAAGCCATGTAGGCAAACAACGCGCTCGCATACTTTATCGCGTGTCATTTGCCAGGTTCAGGGACACCATAATACGCTCACCACAAACCCAATCGGTTTAAACACTCATATTTATATGGTCTACGTTACAAAAGCTGCTCGTGAGAACGACTGTTGCGGAAAACCATATTCTATCCTATCCATTATCTCGACTCTGCCAGTTCTGTACGCAATTGCTAAGTGCGACGCCGTGTTAAACCATCGATATCGCTCTCCAGCGTGTCTTCGGCCCCAGCAGGGTGACTTGAGATAGATGTCGAGACACCGACATCCAATTTCCCCGTAAGAGTCAGTAGAGGAGCATCCGAATCATTTCTATCCCTACGTCTATTACCAAACACGTATACTTCGCCTCCCATACCCACAAACATCAGAGCGGAGAAGGCCGAACGCAACAGGGATGTTACAGCCTTCAGCGCTGAAAAAAGTATCACAAACATTGAGATGATAAGCCTAATGGCTGAAACAAGCGTCTCCACAATGGAAGCAGAAATCCGGCTGATTGTGAGGAATCTGTCAAAATGGAGGCCCCAGTTGATTCCCCATGTGAATCTTGCCACTTTTTGAAGCATGTCACTGATTGGTATCTGGGCCATCTGTCCATAACATATGTTGGATTTATCCACGAGTGTGTCCCTCCAAACGGGATAGTTCTCCTTTGTGATAGAAATGATACGAGCTGGAATCGCCATCCAGTCCTCTGCACTGTGGATCGGCAAGTGTTGAAGGAAGGCAATGTTTCGGGCTAGAAGTTGCATAACATATTTCGTGGCAATGAACGAAACTGCGAGTATTACGGCCAAGAAAACTGCGGCCGCAATGACAGTGACGAGGCAGGAAACTATAAAGATGTCAGTAACGATGCCGTTTATGATTAGTGGTGGAACATACGAAGAGCCAGTTCTGCGATAATTATCGACGAAATTCCGCCCACAATGGCAACAAATACGAACGTGATCACAGTAAATGCAGAGACGGACCTATGGATAAAACACAATTCCTAAGCTTCGATGGCAGCAAATTGTAAGGGCCAAGTTATACGTACACGAAGGCTACAACCGGGACAAATGCTAGAAGCGCGAGTGTAGTGAGGAATATCTATTAGTGAATAAATTAATCGGCACCGTTGACATACAAAACAGAATAACATACAGTTGTGACAGGATCTGTATTATAGGCTCCCATTGAATACTCGGATATAGGGTGGATGAGCTCATTTTTTAGTCTTAATAGCGGAAAGAAAATTTAGCTAGACAGTTACTAGTATAGCGATAGGATGTAGCGACTTGCCTTTCCATGTATAACTTTGAACGAGTTGCTACACTGTTATCTTCCGGAATTGAACTATCCTGGGAGCAGTTTGTAATCAATACAGCGTCATCTTCCATATTCGCCGAGAAGTTAGACATGCTCAGTAGTGCGGTTCAAAACTTGGGGAGGCCAGGATCTTAGTAGGAGTCAATGGATAACATCACAAAATATTTAAGGAGCACAAAGCAGTAAAGGAACATTGCATCTGACTCAGTCATACGTGTCAGGTAGACGTGCATGGCTCATTAGAAATAAACACGTACATTTGGTGATGTATTGATAGCTTATGCTTATCATAGAACAATACTGCGCATCTCATGAAAACTTGATGGCTGCGCCGCAGAAAACCGCAGGTGATGTATATTGATGTCGAAGATCCAGTACATTAGTATAAATGAACCCAAATTATGGCACCAGCAGATCAGTGCACGATGGCGAACAGTGGGCTTCAACAGTGTAATTCGACTGAAAATCCATGGAAAAATTCAGGCCACTTAGAACGAAGGATGATGGTTAAGCGCTATCTGAATATCAAATCAGAGGAGTTGGTAGATTGAAGGATGTTGGATTACAAGCGAAGCGGGTAGGAGAGTCCAAGATTACGGGTCTGAGACGTTTAGACGTTCATTAACTTGCTGAAGATGCAATCTGTTCTTCAAATGTACTTCATAGTTAACAATGTCTCGTCTGGACTTGAAGTGAAGAGCTCGAAAGATCTGATCAGCCAAGATTCTCAAGCGTGGTAAACAAATTCGCATACCTTTCTTGGACAATCAAGGTATTTTATACGCCGTTCAAAAGGACTGGAAGCGTTCAATTGATAAAAAATAACTAAATTTATCGTTGAGGTACTTAGATTGTATGTGTAACTCGTCGGTGCATCTGCCTGGAGGCTAGTTGAAGCAAATAGTAACGCTGAATTTTTAGCTGTCGTCGCATATTCCCTTGTCGGTGGGCTCGCCTGGCTATCATTAGCGGTGTAAATGACGGCTGTAAGTCTATGTAGCAGATTTTTTTGTCACTGCGTCTGCATGGTGGGCTGATGAAGAAAAATTTGACGTTGGTGGAGAATGTGGTACCAATGGTTTGCTCGAAATCACCGCTTTGCCCAGAACAACAGATTTCGATGTCAGCTGCTCAGTGTTTCTTGATGATGCTTGTCCCGTTCAGGTTCGCTTTCTCCGCAAGGAGGGCTTCAATGTTTAGAGATGCTCGAAGAAGGCGATACAAGAGACAAGTACAGCGGGATCATCGAGGGCAGCGGGAGCCGAGACTGCTAAGGAAGCGCTTCTGCATCTCTATTCTAATAGCAAGCTACGGTGGTCTGGGGCTTGGACACAATTGTATGCGTGGCAGAGTTGAATAGCAATCATTCGATCATGCAAAAGTGCTTCCCTTTTCTTCCCCGTTCATGATTTCCCTGCAGTTCCTTGGATGGTATGAGGCCAGACAAAAGACAGAATCGCGTTGTAATTGACCAGATGAGGCCATCTGTTATCGAAGTTGTATGTAAGTCGTAACTTTTTGGAATCAACGTGTTCAAGCTACTGATGGTGGAAAATGCCGGGCCGGCACCGTTGGCTTCAAGCGTTACCTGTCACGCGTTCTAGTTAGCCTTCTATAATACATCCTTGGCTTCCCACTCATCATTCTCCTCCGAATGGCTACTCAATCCGAAATGCAAACCGATTCTGAACCTAGCACAGGTCCTTTAGACTGGTATGGGATATACCCTTTCTCTTCAGATGAGACATACCAGGTGCGCGAATCATATCTATTCACAACGGCGTGGGTACTGAAGAGTGTCGCTTTGGAAGCAAGGTCTAGCGAGCATTTTAGCAGGAGGAGCTTTGGCTGGAAACCCATCTGAAGATGTCAAAGAGGAAATTTTACGTCGAACGCGGGTGTTTTACTTCAACAAGTGAGTTCTCTGGATCGTCATGTTCTGACATTATCTAAACTCGTGTTATAAGGATGATGGGCAATTCGATTACTATGGATGAAGCTCGGGAGTATGAACATTCCAAGATCCGTCGAAACCCCACCGAGACAGTCACGTCGGAAGCGAGAGCATTGGGAGCAACGTCTTCCGTAGGGCCCACATCATCGAGCGGCGATGAATCACGCGTTCTCACCTTTGCAGAGCTGAAGGAGCTGATTGAAAGCGGGAAGGTGGACCAGATTCCGAATAATAAAGTTATTCCAGAAGCATTGAATGTAAGTTAAATAGTTCTTAAAAGCTCGCTGTACCCTGACGTTCACAATGGGACAGGATGCCCCTCCGAGCGAGTCAGCTGCCCCGGCGAGAAAGAAACCTTGGGAAATATCAGCAACTTCAAAAGCCGTCTGAAGAGAGAAATGGAAGTGAGAAGACAGGTGGTTCTTACTATTCCCGCCGAACTATAACAATAGAAACATAATTGGAATCGTTCCATGCTCGCACAGACGGGGTAAGACCAAACTGGTGCTATTGGGGACAGCATACACTACATCAAGGTAGGTAGGCAAGCAATGCTGTAATGTGAATTGCTCATATGAGAGAGATCAAAGGAAAGCGAGGGACACATGAAGGCAGTTAAAATATGAACGATAACAAGCGCACTGCAACGTGCTAACCGATGAGACAAGAAAAGAGAGTAGAAAGGAGGCCCAACCGTCCAAGCTGAGGCACATTCGCGATGGGACCTATATCCAGGGTGCCAGCCGTATACGAATGCACTCATATGCAGATGGACATATCGAGTTGACTATCGAGAGACTGCACATCGAGGTATCACAGCCTCGGAACCTGCAACGGGGGTAGGTCTATGCAACCGCCAAGGCAAGGTGCCAAGCTAGGCAGCATCGCTACATTCAAGTAGGCGATGGTTTATGTGATGGGAAGATTCGGATGGGGCATATACATAGCCCTGGCGCGAGAAATGGATAGCACATCGGAAATCTAAGACGGGGAGAAGAGATGAGACCTGGCATCAATGTCGTTATCCGGCATTACCCCAGACTTGCGACATGGGGGGTGATGTGAATGTTTGCCCGACCGCGCGGGGATCGTGCAGGGAGAGGTGGCGGGAATGGTATGGGTGCAAGGGCGAATTGGCATAGAATGGGCCGCCACCGGGTGATATGGAGGAGTTCATGTGAGGTGGTGGAAGGCCCATGGATAGATGCCCGTCTGGGCGATGAATGGGCGGCTGAGACATGGGGGATGAATAACCAAAAGGATCATGCTGCGGCTGGTTTTGGTGCGGGAAGAGCTGGGCAGCCACTGAGGAGGAGTGCAGCCTCTGATGACCACCGCCGACCGTTGGATGCGGTGGGAGGGCGTAAGACGCCGAGGGCAGGGCACCAACAAAATTTTGTTGAGAATTCTGCGACGGGCCGCCGTACGAAGAGGACCAAATCGACTGCTGGGACAGATCCTGAGGGAGAGGGGCCTGGATCATACGAGATTGAAATGCTTGCCCCGTGGGGCTGGTACTTCCGGTGAACTTCAATGATTGCTCATCTCGGGACGCAGCCCAGATCGAATGGTGCGGCCCCTTGTTCAGCTCGGTGCCAAACAACAAAGGAGCTTGCGGGGCGGAGGATTCTGTGTGCCCGCCCAATCCACCATTCAAGGTCCGGGACCCCATACCCATAACATCGTTGAGAAGATCTTGTGCCGTTGTCGGTGCCACAGCTGGAGGGGCATTCGTGTTCCCAAAGGGACTCTTGTTGTGGTGGTATGTGGGCGAACGTGGGGAAAGTCTTGTAGGGCTCATCAATGGTTTACTTGGCGTCCTTGGACTAATGCGCGATGGGGATGAAAGAGTAGGACCGAGGTTAGGGGACAGTTGCTGCCTGCAATATAGATAGGCTCCTTTCAGTACTCGACCAAAATAATAGTTCACGATAAATCATACCGCATATAAACAATCTCATCCTCCTCCTGATCTTCCTCGTCTTCGGGAGCCTGATCGGTGTCTAGAAACTTGAACGCATCTCGGACCACATCATCATCAGTTTTAGACGTGATTTCCGTCATCTCATCGTCGTCTCGCCTGACACCTATAGTTGCATCCAAGCGCTTATCACGAATGCTTGCGAGCAGCTGTTGCTGACGGATAGGGACAACGATATTTTCATCTTCAAGGGCTCTTTGCCTAACTTCAGGATGAGTAGGCGGACGTTCTTCCTCGACGATATCAGCGTTGAAGACCATGCGTTCACCGTATACAGAGAGGGGTGAGTTCTTGCAGTAAACGAATAAGTAATGTGGCTGAATGTAAAAGAAAGAAAGCATCATACCTCCATTGCAGCGATGTTATTGGCATCCTCCAGCAGATCAGCGATCCTCATCAGCTGCTCGACGTTAGGATGAACCTGTTCGCGAGGTTGGCCTGCAGCAACAGACTTTTCGCCCTCTACAGTAGTCTTCATCTCACCCATCAGTTTCTTCAACGGCGAGAAACCCCTCATCTCGGTGTCCTCTTCCAGCGGCGCCGTCAACGAAGGCAATTTCTGCATAGGAAATGACCGGGCAAGTAAACGGAGGAACTCTGCATACGCCTTCCAGAATCGGATGGTGTTGACAGAATATCCGCTAATCTTGTTCACATCCTTCTTGTTCAAGTCCACGCCGTTGGCATGTTCCTGCTGCTGGAACGCGGCGAACTCGGGATCCTGCATCACGTACTTGAAGTTTGCGCGTAGCCATTTGCTCGCAATGCGCAGGGCTGGGAGCGTCCTGCGGAAAGTTGCCGTAATGCGCTGCGCCAAGTCGTCACCGGCGTCTATTGGCGGAGGCTCCTTGAGCTCATCACGGCCGACTTCGAGGAGAGCACGGTGGAGATCGAAGAGGTGACGAAGGATGCGCCATTCAATGATGGTGACTGTTCCTGCGGGTGGAGGGACGGATTCGTGCCTGCGGCTGTGAGTAGCAGCAGGAGGATCGCGAGTCATGCGGTGTTTCCATAGAGCACCCTGAGA